>CM067523.1:15414471-15699471 GCA_034509495.1 Acestrorhynchus altus | reverse complement strand
TGAGCACTATCCTCTTACACTATCTGCCATTAAATGTCAGGGGAACAGTCTAAACCTGTTCATAAAACTTTTTAGTTAGCTCTCCAATCCCTTTGGAACCTGTGAAAATGAGGCTATGTAAAAAAGTACTTTTTAAAAACTTCAAATTAAAGATGAACATCAACACTTCAACCACATCAGTATGACTTCATTTCAAATCCATTGAGGTGATGTACAAAGGCAAAATTACAAAACTGATATTACTTTGAGTTCAACAAGGACATAACATATAGCCTAACTTGCCAAATATCTACCATATAATACTTCCAGACTTTTAGACACAATAGTGGGTATGCAGCAAGCTTTGATCTGATGAGGCGTTTTTTTTGTTTCCAGCTAGTGTGTTTCACTTGTCGATTTTCAACTTCATATCTATATGCTATATTTATAGATTAGAACTATATTATAATTAGAACAGAAAACATATTAACTTGAGCAACATGTTTAGAAAAGAACTCAACGAGCAGGTGCCGAAGTAACCACCTTTTCGAATCAACGCGGGCGGTTGCTTCGGCAACTCATTGCCAAGCAGGTTTTCCAGCAGATAGAGTTTGAGTTAAAAATGCATAAAGTATAAACTACTATGCTTAGCATGTCTGATCTATCAGGCTCTCAGTATCTTAACCCATTCCAACACACTCACACACTGTCCTCGATAGACACCCTTTTAAGCAGCTGCATCTATAATTGCCTTCTCCACATGGCTAGCCAGGTGTTTCTGTCCATCTTGAAAAGTCAAGGTGCAGTGTCCTCCTCTCCAGCTCAAACACACAGCCTGACCTACCACTTAACAATTTGATGACTAATGTTTCTGGCCATATGGTGTTCTGTCCTGCATCACACAAGCATGACCGACCCTGTCACAGGGGCCTGAAACACTGTTTTACATGCAATGGCCTTGTTCCAGACACTGGTCCAGTGTGATATCGTTAATGCTAATATGTTGTTAAGTATAAATACACAGTAGGATATAGGAGAGAGAAAAAAAACATGAAGGTGTGCCTGACCACTGTCCAGTTTTGAAATCTTCTACCTCCATTCTCCAGCATGTTGAGGTTTGTGTGCTAACACCGCCCTCTGTTGGTAAGAAATGATATTGTTTATTTATGTGTACATTTATTTATCTATGTAGAATGAATTAGCCTGACATGGGACATCTTTGCATTAGGCATGCTTACTGTTTGAAGACCACCCTATTCTAAAATTGGACTTGTTTTTTTTTTTATTTATGCCATATCAGCTTGCATTATCCCATAGATGTATTAATGTTTATTTATCTGAGGAAGACCAAATGAAGCTTAGCTGTTCCACATTAGGCATTGTTCTTTCTCAGTCTATCTTTATATCTATTTGTTACTTTGACATTTCTGTTAGACAAATAGCTTTTGTTATTAGCCTTCTCTTTTATTTTTTTTCAATGTGATCAAGGCATATAAGGTAACAATAAAAACACAGGTCTACAAGATTTTCTAATATCCAAATATACTCCAATAAATAGTCTAATCATTTGGCTGCACAATGCAACACACACAGGAAAGCTAATGAACTGAAGAGAAACAACAACAATAACAAAAAAGACCATAAAGCTATTTTCCCAACAGGGAATAATGTCAGACTTTGGATTCAGCGATGAGTTCAAATCAGAAGGCAAAGAGGAAAAACACAGTCCGAGAACTATAGTACAAAAATAGCGTGTGTAAAAAGGAATAAGTTCTTGTGCGGGGTGTATGCGCACTGGTGGCCTGTCCAGCGGTCCCTGTGAGAGTGAGCACTTGCTGGCTTGGTCTGTTTGAGGACGAGCGTGTTAAAACTTCTACTTCCCATAAAACATGTCGAGAAGCAGTTCCTCCATGTTAACGGTGCCGATGACGGGGGTGAAGAAGAGCCCCGCCACCACGTTGGCATTGATGGAGCGCAGCATGGAAAGTGCGATGAAGAGCTTGGCGAACCTTGCTGTGTCTCCTCCGTGGATCATCTTGACGTATTCATTCAGTGCCTGGTGTGCCTCGCTCTGCAGCCCCTGGATGTAACGCTGGCACTGCAGTCCCACCACATCTGGGAGAACCACACACACACACCCACACACACACGCACACACACACACACAAACAAACAAACACAGGGCTTAGCTAGTTTACACAAGTTTCTTTGCACAATCAGACACAAAACAAGTCTCATTCTTGAGAACCTTTAAACATGTACAGCAATAATGTCTGACATGCAGGTCTTGGACTGTCATGGTACATATTCACGTGTATTTGTTTTGCTCTACTTTTAAGGGAAACAGTTGGAGCTGAAGGACCATGTTGTATCTTTAAGGGTACATTCTCACTGGTGAAGAACAAACAATAATACAAGTGATACCAAATACAGTGATATCAAAATGAACAACACATTTAACATGAATAATAACATTGCAATAACATGTCAAATAAACAAACAAACAAGTGAATAAATAAAAGTGCCAATCTGTGTTGGTACTGGTAAGTGTGGTGATTGTATTGTGTACTATCATCAATTTAAACGTTCCTAATATAATAATAATAATAATAATAATAATAATAATAATAATAATAATAATAATCGTTACACACTTAAAATACTTATTCAATAAAGAAAACTGTTCCATATAGAACCATGCACACTCAATTAATCCTTTGTTGATGGAGAACGAGCTGTAGAGTTCCTTCTAGTAACTTCATTCTCTTCACTCATGCAAAGAGTTCTCTGAGTGTGCACGGTTCCACACAGAACCCTCAGCAGTAAACATCTGTTGCTGTCTCACCTGGGTTGAACAGAATGGCCCCTTTCAGGTACGCGTACTCCTTGGTGCTGATGTCCAGAGCCCAGCATTTGCTAAGGAACATCTTAATGGCCTGGACGTCCGCGAGCGCCACTCCGGCGTGTCCTCGGGTGCGCGCGCCGGGCTGTCCGCTGGTCAGGATGCGCTGCAGCATGCTGGGCTCCGGCGTCTCCGCCGTCTCGAAGTCGATCCTGTCCTGCGCCAGGCCGAGGACGAGCAGCGGCGCCCAGCTGCTGCGCACGAGCGCGTGCTGGTCGTCGACGGGCAGCTCGCGGAAGCAGGGCACGTTCTTCACGAACTTCAGCGTCTTCACCAGCACGGCGGACGCTGCTTTGCACGTGGTGTGCGGCGAGCGCAGGGACACTTGCTTCTTGGCACCACACGCACACGCGTGCATAGCCAGGCGCGGACTGCGGGGCGCGTGCGGCGCGTGCGGCGCGGCCTGAGCGTCGCTCTTCAGGATGCTGTAGAGGATGCTGCTGTGCGCTCGCGCTCCGCCGCAGCGGCAGCTGTCGGACTGAGCCATGCCTGCAGCGGCGCGCGCGCTCTCGGTGTGTCGCTGCTGCTGCTGCTGCTGCTGCTGAAACGCTGCTCGCGCCCCCCGACCACGTCCATGCACGGCGGCGGGCTGCCTCCCGTCCCTCCGAGCGGCGAGTAGTTCGGAGTTTTAAACGGGACCGGACGCCTCCCACCTCTTCTTTGACGCACACATAGGGGGCGCTAGAGCCACTCTCTGTAGACGCGCGTCGTGTGGACTGGAGCAGTGACCGTAACTTAACTCTCACTGAAGAAGAAAGTGAAAACAGCACCTGTCCCTAAAACCAGCACTGACCGCGTCTGACACTGTGCCTGTAAACACCAAGACAGAGGAGGAGTGTGAGGTGTCGGACAACTGGTGTCAGACAACACACTAGCAGCTTCATAAAGACCTTTAGAACATTTTAACAGCTTCATAAAGACCTTTAGAACATTTTAGTAGCTTCATAAAGAACTTTAGAACATTTTAGCAGCTTCATAAAGACCTTTAGAACATTTTAACAGCTTCATAAGAACATTTTAGGATTTGCTGTTTGTTTGCTGGTGTTTGCTGTTTGTTTGCTGTTTGTGCATCTTGTGAAACTCCTTCCATATTAACCATTTAGATAGTTTTTCAGACTTTTCTGCAGCAGCTCCCAGAAAGTGCAGTAGTTGTTTTCTCCTGCTGGTTTGTTTGCTGTTTGGTGTAAGTTATTTTATTCTACACAAAAACAGCGAGAACCAGTTTAACCATGTCTGCTGCTGGTTAGTTTGCTTGCTCAGAGTGTGGCATGTTTAGTGTAAACCCCTTTTCCAGCTCTAGTGATAATGATAGTGATAGTGTCTGTACTAAGTGTCAGATAGTTAGCTCCCTGCTGGAAAAGGTGGAGAAGTTAGAGGTGTGTATCCAGGCTTTACTGAAGGACAGAGAATTAGAGTCAGTTTTAGCAGCCCCGGGTGCCTCAGGGAGAGTCAGCACCCCCTCGACTCCGGCATCGAGTCCTCACAGCGGGATGAATGGGTGACGTCTCAGCGACAGTCAGAAAGCTAAGGCTAAAATATTTTAGAAAATAATCAGATACACTGTAACACCTTCACTTCACTTGAAATTCTGACTATTAATATAACTAATCCAGCCACAAACAAGAATGCACTGTGATAAATTAATTTTAATAGACCATCAGGACCCTACTGAGAGTTTTGAAAAGATTTTAGTGAATTTGCTGCAGACATAGCAGTGTGCAGTGAAAAAAGTAATAGTTTAGTAAGAGATTTTAACATTCACTTTGAGAAATCCATTAAAAAAGGCATTTACCCCAATCCTAGACTCTGGATTTGGTTCTGACCCTGGGTGTTGGCATAGGTATCTTAAATAGTCTTCCCCAAACCTCAGCAATTATTTAATTTCCTTTGAGCTACAGCTTAGACAAAATGTACGTACATCTCCTCGTTACTGCATGAAGCATTTAATAAGATCAACTGCAGCCCAACAAATTACTAAAACCTACCTGATTTTTTAACACCAGATTATTATCCAACAGAAACAGAGGAGTTAGATAAATTAACCTAATGTTTACAGAATAAACTTAGATCAACATTGCACAGTGTAGCACCACTTAAATATAAAAATTAACTGAAGAAAATCACTCCATGGTGCAAGGATCAGACTAGTACTTTGAAACAGTCAGAACGAAGGCTGGAAGGACAGCCTAATTGATTATAGATGGGCTCTCTCTAGAGCTCATTCAGATTATTTATCCACAATAATTTAACAAAAACAATCCCAGAGTACTTTACAGTGCAATCAGTCAAAGCAGTCAAAACTTCAGGCAGGTACACCACCTCATATTCCATCAACTTTCACAAGCAATATCAAGAATTTTTCAATCATAAAATAGAAAATATTAAACAGAAAATTCAATCCGTAATATTAAATCCAAACAGTTTGTCTTCTGGTGTGGCTGAACAACCAAATATAGATATAGGAGAAAAGTTGGAAGAATTTGAGAATTTTTTCCTCCCATCAAACCAACTAAAACAAGTGCTGCCACCTAGAATCAAACCTCTCTTAGCAATAGTAAACTCTTCTCTTAGTTTAGGTCACATACCTAAAGCATTTAAGTAGCAGTTTTTTAAACCACTGGATCAGGGTGTCCTGGAAAATTGCAGACCTATTTCTAATTAAAAATTTATATCTAAGATTTTAGAAAAAGCTGTGGCCCAACAACTGTGTGGATAACTCCACAAGAATCACAAATATGAAAAATTCCAATCTGGTTTCAGGCCTCATCATAGTACTGAGACAGTCCTAGTCAGGATTAGAAATGATCTCTTTCTTGCCTCTGATCAAGGCTACATGTTCCTGCTTGTGCTGCTAGATTTAAGTGCAACATTTGATACAATAGATCACATTATTCTCCTAGAAAGATTACAAAGCGTGGTCGGAATCACAGGGACAGACCTCTGGTGGTTCAGATCTTACTTAACTGATCAGTTTCAGTTTGTAAATGTAAATGGTGTATCTTCCAGTCTCACTGAAATGAGATATGCAATCCCATAAGGCTCCATTTTAAGATCACTACTGTTCACTCTTTACATGCTACCCATTGGCACAGTAATAAACAGACATGGCATTAACTTCCACTGTTACGCTCTGTAACAAAACAGAGGTCCTCCTTTCGGGTATCTAGCTCAGTAGCAAACAGTCCTGGTGTCATATTTGTTTCATATTTATCGTTTGACCAGCACATAGGTAATATTACTACGACAGATTTTCTTCATCTTTGTAATATTTCCAAGTTAAGAAATGCCCTATCGTTTCACACTGCTGAAAATCTGGTGCATGCTTTTAATTCAAATTCCATATAGATTATAAAATTCTTTTACTTACATACAAAGCCCAACATGTGCTTTCTCCTGAATACTTACAAGATTTAATTTACCTGTTTGAGCCATCATGATCACTCAGATCACAGGTTGCTGGCTTCCTATTAGTTCCCAGTATTCAGAAGGCTTCAGCAGGCTGAAGAGCACTTAGTTGTTCAGTGTAGCATTTGGTCATTAATGTCTTAGCTTAGTTACTGGCTGCAGTTCCAGGGACTGGTAAACTGGGATGTTGGTGCTGCCGTCTGACTCCTCATGCAATCACTCGGGTTTGTGACGGTGGAGTGGTTAGACACTAATGTTTCAGGATGCTCCCATGCATATGTTACCTTCTGGTTCTCTCCTTAGTTCGGCTGTTATAGTCAGATCTGCCGGAGTCACTCGCCACACTCGCCAACATTACACTGGTAATGTTTACATTCTCTATTCTCTTTTAAAACATCAAATTAATTAGTCTCTGTACCTTTTTCAAGTTAATGATGACCCTCTGGCCTGAACTGATTAGGTCCTATCCCTAAGCTCTTCTGCCCCATCTGAGAAGGATCCCAAGCTCCCCTGATACATCTTTACATTGGCTTTCCACCTTCCGGCTACTGGACCTGGACTAGTTTCCCATCCTGCCATGGACTAGCTGCTCACCCACCATCACCAACTATGTAGAAATCTGCTGTTACTATTATGTCCACCAGTGAACTAACATTACTTCAGTACCTGAGTAATAGAACAGAGGTGTAGGGGTCAAGTGTCCCCTAACTGTGTATAAGTAGTTTGACCAGAGGAGGATGGGTCCTCCCCCTTGTGAGCCTGGTTCCTCCCAAGGTTTCTTCCTCCAGCTCTGAGGGAGATTTTCCTTGCCACTGTTGCCTTTTGACTTGCTCAAAGGGATCTATCTCTTATGCTCTTTGGGGATCTATCTCTTATCCTTTGTTCCTGTGTTGTTAACCTTTTTATTTCTTGATTTCTGTAAAGCTGCTCTGTGACATGAAGAGCGCTATACAAATAAATGTTGATTTGTTTGATTTGAGTTGATTTGATTTGATTTGACTTGATTTGATAAAAACATATCTGGTTATTTCTGGTTCTCTCCTTTTAGTTCAGTTGTTATAGTCAGACCTGCTGGAGTCACTTGCCACACTCTGGTAATGTTTACATTCTCTGTTCTATAAATCTAAATATCAAACTATTTACATCTCTGTACCTTTTCTGAATTAATGATGACCTTGATGAAACGCTAACCTTGAGCTCCTCTGCCCCATCTGAGAAGGACCCCAAGCTCCCCTGCCACAACTTCACATTGGTTTCCCACATTTCGGCTACTGGACCTGGACTAGTTTCCCAGCCACCATCAAGAACTATGTAGAAATTTACACAAAACCTAATTAGTTACTACCGTTACTATTATGTCCATCAGCGAACTAACATTACATTAGTACACCAGAACAGATGTGTGAGGGTCCAGTATCCCCTAATTGTGTACAAGTAGTTTGACCAGCGGAGGATGGGTCCTCCCCCTGTTTGTGAGCCTGGTTCCTCCCAAGGTTTCTTCCTCGAGCTCTGAGGGAGATTTTCCTTGCCACTGTCTTTTGGCTCGCTTACTAGAGGATCTCTTATCCTTTGTTCCTGTATTGTTAACTTTTTTATTTCTTGATTTTTGTAAAGCAGCTCTGTGACAACTTCAGTTGTGAAGAGTGCTATACAAATAAATGTTGATTTGATTTGGTTTGATTTGCTAATGTGAATAAACCAACTATTAGCCACCCCAAACCAATGCTCACAAGCAGAAACAGTTACAGTGCGCCCAGACATACATGAAAACATGAGTGCCATGCAACCCTGGATGGTCCAGATGGATGGAGTAGTGTATGGCCACCATGTCCCAACAAAACTGCAATGTCAGCAAGGAGATGTCAAGATCATGTTTTGGGCTGGAATCATGGGAAGAGAGCTGGTAGGCTCCTTTAGGGTCCCTGAAGGTATGAAAATAACATCAGATTCTGACTGACCACTTTCTTCCATGGTACCAAAAAGAACCAAGGCAGAATCATCTTCATGCATGACAGTGCATTATCTCATGCTGCAAAGAATAGTCTAACAGACCATTGGCTGCTATAGGCATAAAAGAATCTCACAGTGTGGACATCATCCTCACCTGACCTCAACCCTATTGAGAACGTTTGGAGTATCCTCAAGCAAGAGATCTTTGAAGGTGGGAGGAAGTTCATATCAAAACAGCAGCTCTGGGAGGCTAATCTGACATCCTGCAAGAAATTCAAACAGAAACTGTCCAAAACAAGTTCAGTGGATGCAAGAATTACAGGAATAGTTTGATTGCAGTGATTGCCTCAAAAGGTTGTGCAACAAAATATTAAGTTATGGGTACCATCATTTCTATCCAGGCCTGTTTCATGAGTTTATTTTTTCAAATAATTCTGTTGAAGCATGGTTGAAAAGCAATGACTGACTTTCACTGTTTAATTTGCATAGCATTTTTATTTATTATTACTTTTGTCAGATTCAGGTTATTTCTGTGACAATTGTGGGTTTTTCTTTTGTCAGTCGTTGGGGTACCAACAATTTTGTCCATGTGTGTGTGTGTGTGTGCGTGTGTGTGTGTGTATATATATATATATATATAAAACATGCTGTATATAGTTTCTACAGGAACATGCCGTGTGTAGAGTAACCAGTTACCAGTATCCTGTAACCTGACCACCCAACAAAACCGGACAATAATAGTTAAAGAAGGGCAATAATAATGTGCAACAATCTGCAATACCCTTCCTACCCCAGGCTGTTTATACGTTCTACAATAACATGCTGTGTATAAATTCAACAGTAACATGCTATATAAAAGCTCTACAGTAACATTACGTATATAGGTTCTACAGTAACATTACGTATATATGGTTCTACAGTAACATGTTGTGTATAGGTTCTACAGTAATATGCTGTATAAAGACTCAACAGTAACATGCTGTTTATAGGCTATACAGTAACATGTTGTATACAGGTCCTACAGTAACATGCTGCATAGAAGCTCTACAATAACATGCTGTATACAGGTTCTACAGCAACATGCTGTATAAAAGCTTTACAGTGAGAAGCTGTATAAAGGTTCTACAGTTAAATGTATTTTATACCTTCTACAGTAATGTGCTACATACAGGTTCAACAGTATAATTCTACAAGTTCTACCTATGCATGCTGTATATAGGTTCAGCAGTAACATGCTGTGTATAGCTTCAGCAGTAACATGCTGTGTATAGCTTCAGCAGTAACATGCTGTATATAGGTTATTGTTTTAAACTGATATAGGAGGAGTGTGATCCCCATCATAGACAGATACTGTCTCTAGAATGGTTCTCACAGAACTCACTGCCAGTAATGAAGTTACAATAGAAAATCAAATAAGCAGCTAGTGAACAAGAATGCAACACTAATTCTATTAAAGCTGCAGCATTTGATGGTTAATTTAAGGTGGAATAACCAACTTTGTGTCACCTTTGCAGCTGTGTATCAGCTTAAATGGTTAAATCAGCTTAAGTTTTTTCCAGGCTCCTGTAATTAATTCACTGTTGAAGGTGTAAAGAAAACACCAAATAAGCTGGTTTCAGTGGGATTGTGTGAATATAAGCATTTGATTCATACCACATTTAATGTGGAATTGAAATTTCCAAGAAGTCAACTTAGCACTTTGAAGACACAACTTTTTAAGGTTGCAGCAGAGCTGCCCAGGTATAACAAAATCTGGAGCAGATTTTTATTGTTTGGACCTGCTGTTTTGCTTTATTAATGAGACACTAAATCTCCCTATTTTATGGCCTTAATTAATTTGTGGGGCCCTATGCAACTTGCCTACTGAGTGTATAGGGTAATCTGGCTCTAGACCTAGTGATCTCACAGAACTAGAAGGCTGAAAGTCCTTCAAATAAAATTTGAAAAACTCATAGCTACTACAGCAATAGCTGTAGTATTTTAAAGCTGTCACTTGTCAAGTACTGCTTGTGCAGTTTGAGATTAAGAAGCATTCCACATGTGCTTTTCAAACAACATGAACACGACAACATGAAAAATATTAATAATGAAGGTGTCGTTTTAATGGACATGACACAACTTAGCCATTCCACAAGGCATTGCTGTCTGTATGAACCTGGGAGTCCCACTCTGCTTAGATCAGCAATGACACTTTTATTTTCCACCTGTTTTCAAAAACATGAAACCACTAATTAGAGTTTTATGTTTACATGTCTGTATAACTCCTAAAAGGAGGAGAGAGAGGAGGAGAAGAAAAAAAATGAAGCACATACACTGGCTTGCCCTTGATTTCCAGCCTTCTTTAACTCAGCTTCCCTTTGTGACAGACGCTGCAGAAATCACAGGGTTGTGAACTCATTATTTCGGCTTTGTGCTTAACTGCGCATGTGTTCTCTCAGCCCTGGCCTCCATTATTTCTTACTGAATTAAGGCTTGGCTTTGCCTCTCGGGTGACAGTTAGGGAAGGCTGAATATGTTTATATTGAAATAAAGCCATTGAGGCTCAGCGGGCAGCTACCTGTAAGCGAGGTGCCTGTCTAGACCAGATAAGATCAGCTAGAGTGCTCTGGCTGTCTTGTAAGATTATTAAACAATTTTGTCATTTAAACATCAGTGATTAGTGACCAGTGACATTTAACATTATCATTAACGGGAAAAGCCGTGTTTGTTATGATACCATTTGAATAAATGTATTCAGATTTACATTTTAAAAAACATTTCCTTTTGAGTGACAGTCCAGAGGCAGGGGTTGACAGATTAATGTGTGTGTGTGTGTGTGTGTGTGTGTGTGTGTGTGTGTGTGTGTGTGTGTGTGTGTGTGTGTGTGTGTGTGTGTGTGTCATTGTCTTCATTTGTCGGTAACTAAAAAACATTAAATTATCAAGGAAACTTTCAAGCTCAGGGTCACCCTTATTGTGTGTGTATGTAAGAGACAGACACAGTCATATCAAGGCAGTGCTCTTGGATCTGAATGGTCGAAGGACAGTGTAGGGGATGAAAGCAGTCACAGAGGATTAGAATATTGTAAGATAAAAACTCTCACAATTGATTTATTTGAAAAAGATTTTTTCCTTATTTTTTCACCATTTATATCAAGGCCAATGTCAAGTAAACAACCTTCACAGCCTTCTGAAACCCTCCTACCCCTACCCCCCTCTCTAAACACACATACACACACGCTGTTTTGTATCCAACTGAGCTTCTGTTCAAGGTCACAGTCTGACAGGCAAGCTACTCTGTGAAATTACAATTTAGCCTTAGATTATAGCTCTCAGTAGCATTCCACGAAACAGTGCACATTCTTTTCTGGGTCATGTTCTCTTTGGTGACTTGGAGAGTTGGCCTTGAAGGCCAGTGCTTATGTCATCCTCCTCCTGTTCATGTACTGTTTTCTAAAGTTTGAATTGCTTGTTCTTCAGTAGCTTACACAATCAACCCCATCACACCATACTAACCACCTGGAACATAGGAAAGTATCAGCGGAACAAAGCAGAATATTATAGATTGGTCAAGACAGTCAGCAAAAGATGAATGCAACAATTTGGTGATGTCAGTTTGTGACCAGTTTGATGCAGTTAGTGCCAGCAAGGGAAATGCAAACAAATACGAATTATTTTTTAATTTACATCTATTAACACTTCGAACCCACGATCCACACTTTGCGTGCAGTTACATGTTGTTTTCTAGGCTTTATATCTCAGGATCCGAGTAACCTACAGATATGAAACATTATGTGATGAAGTCTTGGTGAGTAATCAAGTTTGTAAAATAGCTATAATTCACACATTTCCAACTGAATTAAGTCCCAGTTTAAATGCCAATAGAGCCTCCCAGTGCATGTTGAGGGGGCAGAACTGATCAGATATTGGGTTATGCAGAAAAAACAGAAGGGAGGGGCTGTTTGCTCTCTTTCTTTACTCAATGTATCCATTTCAGAATAAAAGCTCTGATAAGGGATAATCCTGAGATAAATTATCCTGAGATAAATACATAAAAATAATAAAACATGTGCAGGTTGTTTTTTTTTTGTTTGTTTGTTTTTTTACAGAAAAAATGCCCCTACAAAGACATGCACATTTGGAAAAGGAAGTCACATTTTCTCCACTGATCTATAATGTTGTTCTATGTTGCACAGGACAACAGGACTGTAAACTGTTGTAAATTACACAAAACAGGCTATAAACCTGAGCATACTATAACCAGGAAGTTGTTTTGATGGTGGTGTTGGTGTCTCACAAACTGCATGCAAACTTCTAAGGCAGCATTTCACAGCTTCTTTCCAGTCTTTACTGCATGCCAACTTTGAGGATGACAGTGGCAAGAAAAATACTCCCTCAGAGCTGGAGGATCACAAGGGGGGACCCATCCTCCTGAAGTCCAAAAAATATTAATATTTTAGTGTAAATTCTTATAAACAAAGATAATCTCAAAGTTAACTGCAAACCTTTCATTGACATGTTTCTAAACCTCCACCTTCTCATTATTTTTAATTGGACATTCTCTTACCTAATTGCATTTTTATTCTGCCTCAGAGGCCGACCTATCTCCAGAACCATTTTGAGTATTAATTTTGCACAGAAAAATGCCAGTTTAACAGGGGGTGCTAAAACATAACACATTTAAATATCAAATGCCATGCATAGTGGCCAAAATAGACGTAAATACATTATCCACAACTCAAACCCCTACACAGACTAAAAACCTGATTAACTCAAAAAGGACAGACAACATGGAGCCAGCTACACTGCTGATACTGTGGGGGGTTTTGTGATTTTATGTTCTGATTTTATGTTTGAAAATAAAATTAAACACCTGAATTAAATGGACACTAGTTTCCAACTGAATTAAATCTCAGTTTAAATGCCAAAGGAGGTTCCAGTGCATGTTTACTGCTCTGTCCACATGTACATGCTCAGCATGCATACAGACTCTGACTGATCAGCAAGAGGAGGTGGTGTTGATGACATCATTGACTTACATATTGGATTATAAATGAAAATGGAGGGGAGGGGCTGTATGTTCTCTTTATTTGCTCACACAATGCTCAAATGTCAAAATAAAAGTCATATGAAGGAATAATACTGATACATAAATAAATATGTAAATAAATAATAAAGGACAATAATGTTGTTTTTGTTATTTGTATTTTATTTTTTATTAGTATTATGAAAAAAACATATACATTTGTATTGGAAAGCTTGTTTAATTTGCATATGAAGAATATTATTATTCAACTATAAACACAGTTGAATGGTGAAATGTATTTCAAGTGTGTTTTAGGTGAGTCCAGTGGTTATGATAAATTCTCAAACACACAAAAAGGCTGCAGGAGCTCAGGTTTATTACTGAGTGACAGTTCTTTTTTTTTTTTTTTTTTTTTTTTTTTTTTTTTTTTTTTTTTACTAACATACACTTTATGTGAAATCTTACCATCCAAAAAGGTCTAGACGGTAAGCCAGTAAACAATAAAAGCTTTATATGATTGCTGCATCTATACTGTATATTATCAACCCTTTTCCTCACAAGGTCATGCTACTTCTTGTTTATGCCTTTTCATGTATGTGAGTCTGAGAGAGATTGAGAGATAAAGAGATGGAAAAAAACCCACAGTACATGTAATGTCTATAGACAAAGAGCTGTTCAGGGTCTTTGATGGGCCTTGAGCAGTTTTAAGTTGGAGAATGAAATTTTCAGTGTCTTCACAGGAAGTATACAGGAAGAAATTATGCACTGAATTTGAAATGTTTTTACATGTGAAACTGTGTGTGTCTGATGTACACAACTGTTATGTACTGAAAATACTTAGAATTATATATATATATATATATATATATACAGGAACAAAGGGTTAATAATAAGGAATAAAAAACTTAATCACAGTGATTGCTACTGCTTCCTGCGTCCTCAGTTTACCTTACACAGTAACTCTGTAATTCTTTTGTCACTGGAAAAATGCAGATTTTTTTCTTGTTTTTTATCCACAGCACCACAGTAAATAAGTCTGGTCCTGAATAACTCATAAGAGTATGCACAACTTTTTCTATGCAGTTGATAACCTTCAAAGCAAGAGCATGGCACAGCTTTCATTATAGCTTAGTTATGTGAAGGACTCCCTGAGGGCATTTTCAATGATAAAAAAAAAAAATATTCCATGGATCTATGCAGATATACAGTGTTTGCATTGCCTTTTCTTTATAGCTGTTATTTCTCAGACAAGCTGATGCAGTTTATCAGGTACAGATTTGCATATCATCTCTACTGTATCATAATCTCATATTGGATACATTATTATTTTTATTCTTCACTCCAGTGACTAGAATGGTATGAGAAACAGTTGCAGTTAGAAGTTCTTCAAAATACTTGATAGTGGTCCAAATAAAATATATTATCCTCTATTACCCAATGACTGGATCAGTGACATCATGAACCCCACCCCTCTCGATGATCAGTCAGAGTCTGCATGCAGAGCAGTATGTCAAGACCGGACAGAGGGAAGCAGACGCAGATATAAACTCAGTACTTTAATGGGATAAATGTCAAAAACAGAAGCAAGCAGTCCAGGTCGATAACAGGCAGGCAAAACAATACCAGAAAGTGTGAACCAGGGCCAAAGTCAAAAAATAAGCAAGGATCACTAACCAGTAGATGGAACACAGGGCGAGATGAAAAGCTGGAGTCAGAAAACAGAAATGAGTCAAACACGGACAGACTGAATATAATGAACACAGGTAGCGCGCTAAGGATGCTAGGCAAAGCTAGACACTGACCAAATGGAGAGGCTGGCTAAAATACTCTCCGGACCAGGTGAAGGCAATCAGAACTCAGGTGAATGTGAATGTATGAGTCATATGATTGGATAGGTGAGAAACTGAGGGATTATGGGAAATGGAGTGCAGAGAGACTGAGGGGTGCATGACACAATAAACATAAGAACTCTGCTTTTAAATTGGTATTTTGTTCAGTTTGAAATTAATGAATTTGATTTGTTTTCCATGTGGATTACTCACTAACAATTAATCACACAGTGATGAGATGCCATTGTTAGATAGGGTCTTGTAGTTTATTATGTTTTGTGTATGTCTGTAGGTTACTCTGATACTGTGTGAAGATATGATGCCTAGAAAAGTATGGCTCTTAGGTTATAGGGGTTCCTAATGACTGTTCTAGGTTCTGATCAAACTTGATAAATCATTGTTTGTGAGCAAGTAAGGTGATATATCCTCACCATCCACAGTAGACATCAGAGTTGATACATTTCATAAGAATCTAATCTTGGTTTCTCTCTTCTATAAAAATTGGTATGGTTGATGAAGATGAGTATATGGATGTGATTAACATCTCAATATACTTGAATCGAAATTACATTTGAAACATTGAAACATATTGTTCTCAAAATCTGCATGCTTGCAAGTAGTAAGTTTCACTGCAAAGATATGCACCACCTAATCTCTAAGTCCTCCTTGTGATCTATTACTTTACTTGGGGAATTAATTTGAAGTGATTACTAAAACAATTTGGGTTTTAAATTGTTTTTACTGAGTTTTTACTGCAACATTTCAATAAAATTATTATTGAAGTTTGTTTTATAGAATATAATAAGCCAAAATCTAAATTTAAACAGGTGGTAGTTACCTGCAACAGTTGCTTCGTTAGAGTTATTTATAAGTTTTTGAATCTATTATGCTTATATGAGTCTTTTTAATTGGAGATTCTCCAGAATATCTGTCCTTCATCAAGATTGGTCCTTCTGTAGTCTGCTAATCAAACCCTCACCCCTGCAGGGGTGATTCTAGTATCAGAACTAAGACCTGAGCACCCAAATAGACACGAGAACTGCTGTGGGCAAGGGCAAATGAATGGGTGAATTTCATAACAGTTGTCAGAATAATTTAAATATTAATGCACAAAAAAGTCCAACGGGTCTCTTGCATTTTTGTATATTTGCATACACTTCATATTCTTTTAACATTTATTAAGCTTTCTAAAGAAAAACCTTTGTTTTAAAAATGAAACTTGCTTCAAGAGGCGGACTGAGATTGAGCATGTGAAAAAGAGAGACTCGAAATCCAACTGTGGAAATGAGCCAGGGATGGATACAAGCTCTCTTGCAAGTGAGGGTGATTTGCTGGTACCCTATGTTCTGGTTCTTGGTGTTTGGCACAAGTGTGAATGAAGACACTTTTGGTGGGAGACTGTTGCCTCTGTGTGTGAGTGTCTGGGTCAGTTCAGCCAAACGACCTTGCCTCTCCCTGGGCTGTCACGTTACTGTGGTGGAGAATGCGGGCATCATTACCCTCTTTTGATCAAAAACAAATTTAAAATTTTGAGTCAGTATTTAAATTTTTTGAGATGCACTAGAGCAAGGGTTCTTAACCTGTACTTCTAGGGGGTTGCGAATGTGACACTAATTAAGATGTTTTGTCAGCTAAATGTGCAATGAATCAGATTTAAGCACTAAACTTTTTCACACTGTATCATTCTCAGTCTTGCTGGTGTGTGTCTCTTTAAGGAAATGGCTTTGCTCTCACTGTTCTTAAAATAGAGCATTTATAGTGTCATGTATCTGTCTCATCCCCGTGGTCTGTCTTTGTTTTGTTTTCATTCCCATGTGCTTTTGAGCACATGTCATGTCTCCTCCCGTTCCCAGCTGTGTTCCATTTGTAACCCTGCCCCATCGTTATCATGTCCCAGCCGTGTCTATTGTGATTGTGTATATAAGTCCCTTGTCTTTTGTTAGTCCTTGTCGGTCTTTGTGGCTATGTGACTGCTTGTGTGCCTAGTTTTCATGGTTACTTGTCTTAGTGTTAATTTGTACCCTGTCAATAAATACAACCCAGCGTGTACGTCCGCAACTACCTGTGTCTGGAAGCATTACAGAAAGACCGACCTATCATGGACGTAGCTGGGTTGTCCAAGTTTGCTGGATCGTGACTGGCTATTCGTCGGTACCCATTCTCTGGGGACCTTATGGAGCAACAGGACGCTGTGCAGACCAGCAGCCGGAGGAGGCGCCATAGGCAGCCTCGGGGCGCTCCTTCACCAGAGGACTGCTCCTCAAAGGGTGGGGAGAATTTTTGGGGGGCGCTACGGGTTGGCGCTGCAAGCCTCGAGCCGTGAGAGGTAAGAGGTGAGGCCTGCTGGCAGGCTGTTGATGGAGGGCTGAAAGACATGTCGGATGTGTGGCAGTTCCTGAGCTATGTGCGCAGGACTGTCCAGCCCAGTTCCCCTCAGACCTCAGCAGCCGTAGTGGCCTCCCGTGAGGGCTGCCTTGGCGTCAGAGGCTGCTTCCGCTCCAGTCCGGAGGGCGGAGCTTCGCGGCGACGTCGACGCTCCGAGGGCGGGGCTTTCCGCCAACATCAATGCTCCGAGGGCGGAACCCGCTGCTCCGGTTCCAGCTCCAGTCCGGGAGCTGAAACCCACTGCACCAGCTCCGGTTCCAGCTCCAGTCCGGGAGCTGAAACCCACTGCACCAGCTCCGGTTCCAGATCCAGTCCGGGAGCTGAAACTCACTGCTCCAGCTCCACGTCTAGATCCAGTCCAGGAGCTGGAAACCACGGTTCCAGCTCCACATCCAGCCAGAGAGCTGGAATCTTCAGCTGTAGCTCCATCTCCTGTCGAGAAGGCGGCGCCGCTGCCAGTGTTCGAGGGTCGGCGCCCGCCGCCAGTGTGCCGATATCTGTCCCAGTGTTGGTTCCTTTATCTGTTCTTGTCCTCATTCCTGTGTTTGGTTTAGTTATCCCTGTTCCTGTCACTGTGTAAGTGTCAGTTTTTGTCGGTCTTTGTGGCTATGTGACTGCTTGTGTGCCTAGTTTTCATGGTTACTTGTCTTAGTGTTAATTTGTACCCTGTCAATAAATACAACCCAGCGTGTACGTCCGCAACTATCTGTGTCTGGAAGCATTACATATAGAATGTTTTCACTGAATCAAACTGAATTACTCGCCGTTCTGCTTGACTCTTCGATCTGAATCTTGATTCAGGTTTATGCACATTGTGGCTCAGCACGACATCCAGGCTGGATTAAATTGGAGAGTTTTTTAGAAGGTCGAATTGGAAGTGGGGACACAAAATGCTCTAGATCAGGGGTCACAACCCGCAGCTCTTTCATCCTTATACCGCGGCTCCGCGTGGCTCAGGAAAATACATTATATGTATTTAATTGAAATGTATTTTGTTGCAGGAAATAGTTTTTTAAATTTTCATTCTTTATTGGAAGATTATTCTGATCTAAAATTATACTTTATTATTTTCTGTCGCTCAAAATAAGCGTCACACTTGTGGAAGCCGGTTTACCACCAAAACCCGGCAGCTGTAAATCAACCTGATCTGGATCTGAATCCAGAGCTGGATCTGGATATGGATCTGACTGACATTGGCATGTGGGTGTCCAAGTTTGACAGCAGATCTTGAAGATGTTCATGAATCTCTTGTTCAGAATCAAAAATGGAGTAATATTGAGAACCTTCCAGGACAAACATGTGTTTAAAACATGGAATGTCAACCCTGACACCTATATAAACATGAAGAAATATGCATTTGAAGTCCTGTCGATCTTCAGATCCACATACAGTATATATGTGAGCAGCTGTTCTCCACCATGAACTTCGTTAAAAACAAACACTGCTCACAGACACAGAGACAGTCCTGCAAAGGTGAAAGTGACTTCATACAGCCCTGATCTAAAGATGCTCTGGGCAGAGCTTCAGGAGCAGAATCCCATTAACCAGGTTTGCTTTTTTTTAGAATTCAAAATATTCAAAAAGCTTTCATTAAATATATAATATCTAATTTTATTGGATTTCAAACGCACTATAGTTTATACAAAGTGTAAAGCAAAAAGCAATATATACTGTGTTATCTTCATTTTAGATGTCAAAAAATATTTGCAGCTCCCAGTGTTTTATTTTCTGTGGAAACCGGGTGTTAGGGTGTTAAAGATTGCTGACCCCTGCCCAGAGGAACATCAGAACAGAAAAAAACAAAGAAAGTGAGAAAATATTATGAAAAGTACTTGGAATATTTTACGAGATATTTATTCCGTTTTTTCCAAGGGGTAGGGGGTCACGAAATTTACTGTAGCCTAAATGGGGGTCGCACAGTGAACCTCTGCACTAGAATAATAAGAAATTCAAAATAAAATCATAAACTCACAATAAAACCACAAAAAACAAATATATAAATAAATAAAAGTAATAGTTAAATCACTATAAAATAAATAATAAAAAGAAGAGTAAATAATAGTAGAAGTAAAATGTTAATTAAAATAAAATTATAATAACAAAGTAACAATTACAATAAAATAAAGTAAGAACAATTAAACAAATAATACAAATAAAAAAAGAAATTACAACCTCAGTTAAAACAGTCACAGGCTGTCTGATGGTGGTTAGAAAATAAAAGTTTAAAATGATTTAGTGACTTCAGCAAGCCTGAGAGTTCTGTAATGAATCCCAGCTGTTTGTGCACTGTAGCTAATAACGTAGTGTATAACTAGAGTGGTTACACTGCTAAAGTGGTTTGCACTTTGAATTAGTTGATAGACTGTTGCTATGTGGTTGCAGTAGTATTTCATGTGGTTTCTATGGTGTTGTAAGATTGACTGATATGGTATTTCAAGCGATTGCTATAATTGTGTGTATTGGTTGCTAAGATGTTTTACCCAAAGTTTTTACAGTGCTATGTCAGGTGGTTGTTCAGGTGTTGTCAAGTGGTTGCTGGGTACCCTGTGTGGTTGGTTAGGTCTTACTAGTGTATTTGTGTAGTGTATCATTTTGATATTTGAAGAGAGCCCCTTATAGATTACTATTAGAACAAATTCTGCCAAAATCTGTTTGTGTAAAATGTAAAAAGGTGCATATAGACCAAATCACACAGTCAGAATGAACAATATTCAATATTTTGAAATAAATGAGAAGCCTTTTGTGACTGGGGTATAGTGATATACATTTCTTTTATGCAGATGCTCCAGACTGTGATTTTTGTGATCAGACTGTATTCTAGTCTTCATTCTGTCTGTATAAATGATCTTTTTTATCTAAAATGCTGTGATTTCTTTTACATTCCAAGATTCCATGTGATCTTGTGAATGCACATTATACATGTTATTTAGGGCCTGTTGTATAGTCACTTCAGCAGGGCTAATGGGCTGTTTCCTTGCGCTGCTTAAATAAAACACAGCTATTTAGCCAGGTTGTCATGACCCCATGAGAATAAGAAACTGGCACAAATGAACAGCAGCAACCTTGAGGAGCTTTTAGTATTTTAGCCTTGCTTTTGGTTTCACACATTTTAAAAACACCCTGACAGTTAAAACAAAGAATTTCCCTAAAGTTTCTTGCATGAAAGAGTTTCTTGTTACACTGTTATGAGAAGTTCGAACTGTTACTATAGTAACTAGCTCGATTCTTCCTGCCTGCTTCTATGACTTTACCCATAAAGTGAGGTGGCCTTGTGGCTAAGAGATTTACAAATTGAATACTCCTCTTTTCAAGGGCTTCTGTCATTCTGTCTGTAGCTTAAAGAGCTATGGGAGAGGAAATTCATTTGACACTCTGGGGAGCATGTGTGTGTGTGTGTGTGTGTGTGTGTGTGTGTGTCTGCATGTCAGCAAAAGGACAAGAACAACAGTTAACACTAACTGTAGTACAAAGTGTTGTAGGAGTCTCATTGTGTCAGTTATTGATCTGTGGGTATCTTAAAGCCTGCTTGCTCTTTAAGATTCATGGCCAGGACACAGACAGGGCAGAGAATAAGTCCTCCAACTTTGAAGAACGGTGAGCAAATATAACAATAAGTCATTCTCAGGTGAGCCTACTGTTGAGTTAAACCTTCATCTGTCAAGTACGTTGTGAACAACCAATCATGCTTGCACCTGTGAATCACACAACAAAACTGGACCAGATGCAGATATACATTATTCATGATGAGAAAATTGACCTGAAGGACATTCTAGCTGGTATAGCAACAGTTATGTACAGTTCTAATGTGGAGCATTGCTCGCACTTGTATGACCTGCATCGATGAGCCTTACCCTTGATCCGTACCCTATAGGAAAAAAATATATACTGTATATATTTGCACAAGGTATTTGTGCTGAAAACTAACTGACCTGTATTATGTTTTCACAGTCACCACTGGCTTTATACTGTGCATCTGGAAAGTATTTACAGCTTTTCACTTTTAACACATTTTATTCCAAAATGGATTCAATTCTTTTTTTTTTTTTTTTTTGTTTTTTTTGTTTTGCAAATTTATTACATCTATTAAAGTTGATTGGACATAAAAAATTCTGCTACATTGAAGTTCCAAAAGAGCACAGTGTCCTCCATCGTCTGTAAGTGGAAGAACCACGTAGAGCTGGCCACCTGGCCAAACTATGTGATCATGGTAGAAGGGCCGTGGAGGTCAGGTAGGCGACCAAAAACCCAATGGTCACTCTAACAGAGCTTCATGATCTGTGGAGAGAGGAGAACCTTACAGAAAGATAACCATTTCTGCTCTACCTATCAGACCTGTGTGGTAGAGTGGCCAGGCGGAAGCCACTCCTTAGTGAAAGACACGTGATAACCTGTCTTGAGTTTGCTAAAAGAGGAAAAACAGACTCTTACACCATGAGAAACAAAAAGATTTTTGGACTGAATACCAAGCATCATGTCTGGAGGAAACCAGACACTGCTCATCACCTAGCCAATAACATTTCTACAGTGAAGAATGGTGCTGGCAGCATCATGCTTTGGGAATGTTTTTCTGTAGCAGGAACTGGAAGAACAGTCAGAGTTGATGGAAAGATGACTGCAGTGATGTACAGAGACATCCTTGATAATAACCTGATCCAGAGTGTTCTGGACCTCTTCCATCTTCCAACAAAACAGCAACCCTAAGCACACAGCTGTGATGTTGGGACAACTCTGTGAATGTCTTTGAGTGGCCCAGCCAGAGCCCAGACTTGAACCCAATTGAACATTTCTGGAGAAATATAAAAAAGGCTGTGCACTGACACTCCTTATCTAATCTGATAGAGCTTGAGAAGTTCTGCAAAGAAGAATTGGAGGAACTTCCCAAAAATGTGTGCCAAGTGTCATACTCAAAAAGGTTTGAGGATGTAATTGCTGTGAATGGTACTGAGCAAAGGCTATGAATAATTATGTACATGTTGTATTTTGTGTTTTATGTTTTTAATACAAATTTGAAAAAAAAACAAAACTGTGAATACTTTCGTGAATATTTGTCTAGTAGTGCACATCATAAAATTTACATTTTCAACTGTAGTATAGTCTTATTGTCATTATGTATTATATGTTTTCATGGAATACATGCAAGACTGGATTCTACACCAGGGAAATGATCCAAAACATACCTGGAAATCTAGCATGAACTACTTCAAGAAGGGCAAGGTAAAGTTTTTGAAATGGCCCTTACAGTACAATGATGTGATCACTGAAACCTTTAGAACTCTTGGCCAATTTTGTGGGATGTTTTCATAGTTAAACATACTTTTATTCACTTGTGTGTGACTGTCTTTCACAGAAAGGAAAGACAGTCACACGTGTAAGATATTATTTTCATCCTAGGTTACTCAAATTTGTTTTAATTTAAGATATGAAAATTATGAGAATTTAAACATTTTTAGGAAGTTTGTTTTTAATTTTGGTTTTGCTTATAAGAATTAGCACTTTAGATCTTGATCATCCAGGGTGTTTTTGAGCAGAAAAGTGTTATGAGTTATGAGTTATTTGTAATTATTAGATTGACAAGGATATTAATAAGTTCTTTAAAATGCTTAACAGTGGTCCCATCCCTTCTCATTTCTCTCTATAACCCAATGTCTGGGTCAGTGACATCCACCCTCTTGTCGATCTGTTGGAGTCTGCTTGCAGGTTGAACATGTACACATGGATAGATCAGTACTCATGCACTGGAAGCTCCTTTGACACTTAAACTGAGATTGATTTCAGTTGAAAATTAGTGAATTACATCTGTTTTCTGAGCTGGATTACTCTCTGATAATTCATCACACAATGATGAGAAGATGGTTAGAAAAGATACGTCTTATAATTTGTAATGATATGTGTATGGTCATGTAACATCTGTAGGTTACTCTGATCTTGAGTTCTTGAAATTGAAAATGGCTTGAAAATGGCTCGTAACTGCCCGCAAGTGTTGATTTTGGGTCCTAAGAGTTCATCTTCTTTTTGTTTATAAGAGATTCTCCATGCATGAAGGGGAATTCTGCTGGTGGACAGCAATCTCATAAAACACAGTAGCTCCATCCACAAGCTTGTCACCTTCTTGACTGTCAGCTCAGCTAGCCCTGATGTAATGACCATGATGGTAAAAACCAGTAGCGCTGCTCCTGTCCCTGCCCCTGCTGATAAGACCACTGCTACCGAGTGTGAAACAAGTAGTGACATGAATGGTCAGATAGGCCATGTGAAACAAACAACACTAACTAACTAATATTCTGCCAATGAGAATATGATTAGCAAAAGTTTGCAACCACAGATGAAATCATTTACTTGCATAAAATGACAGATTGTGGGCCAAGAAAAAGTACAAGCACAAGGAAAGGGATCTAAACGTTTCTATAATCTTTGGTAACAGTGACTACACCATTAAGCTATAAAGTAGGCTATGCTTTTGAAAACTGTTCTGCACTTTCTTTGAGTGGTTGTTTTTCCTGGACACACGGTCTCTTCACACACACACTCACACACACACACACACACACACACACACACACACACACACACACACACACACACCCTGAGTTTTCAGGGCCGTGCAGCAGCAGTGGTTGTCTGCCGCTTCAGCTCAAGGCCAGCACACAGGCACACAAACACAAGGTCAGCCTGTTCACAGCACATAAAGGAGCAGATGCCAAATACACAGCAACTCCCTTCCACCACACAGACACAGACACAGACACACACACACACACACATACACAAATGGAACTGCAGATTTGTTTATGTACAAATATGAGTTTGTGAGCGTTTTATGTTTGATTGTAGATTCAATAAATTATCATTTAAAGGATTTTTTTCAAGTACTCAAGTGTAGCTGAACAGGCCAGACATATTCAATGTCCAAATTCTGCAAGGCTTACATTACATATATACAATAAGTAGGACAAACATGTCCTCTTTTTGAGATGTGAAAAAGCATCTGGTCAGGATTCCTTATTTCTCAACCTTTCTTCAACTTCTTAATCTAGAGAGCATGACAGCAACACAAGAACTCAACTTTTCATGTAAAATTGTTTTTGCCATTTTATTTCTGCTGACACCGAAAACATAAGATTTATTAAGCTTAATAGCTTCTGAAAACATCTGTCCCACATGCATTGCCAATATAGGACAAAGTGTCTAGTTACAAAATGTGGTGTTGTCTCAAACTGATAATGTTTAATTAGTCTTGCATTATTTCTGCTGTCAATTGTTCTTTTTTTATTATCTAATGTTTAGAGTTTAATATAGATTTAATTCACATTGAATTTTATGATTTAAACTGCTAGTAATAGACTACTGCCTTCTGTTGCTGAGTACGGGCCTGCGGACCACTAGAAATTACTTCACAACCCACTGGTGACTCCCAGCCAACAGGTTATTAAACCCTGATTTAAAATGTCCAGGATTTATTTGATTCATTGATTTAATGTAAACATTAACTCCACAAAGAGTTTTACAGATTTAAAGATGATCCCACCTTGTCATCTCAACTATTGAGCTACATATGCCTGCATCTACATCAACGGCCACAGTTGATTGGTCCTCGCCTAAAAATGCCCAACACAAATATAAATAAACACAAATGAGTTATACTTTAATCAACTTTATTTGATTCATTTATTATTGTTGTTTTACACTAGTTCTGTAAAATATAGAAAAAGTATAAGTAAAACGTTTTGGTTTTCTCCTTTATGTCATTGCCACACCCACTTCCCAGCCAGCCTCACTCTGAGTTCTGAGAGCTGGCCATTCCCACCTGGCACACATGCACACACTTGGGACCTAATTTCTGAGTGATTATTTCCCCTTTTTTCACTCTGCCTTTTGCCTACCCTCTGAAAATTGTTTTTGCTGAGGATTGTGACCCTGGACTGACTTTTGACAACTCTTCTGAGTGCTGGATTCAGTAAACATCACAACTTGCACCTGTATCCAGAGCATTGTGTGAATAATATGGATACAGCTAGTGATGGATCTATGGCTACCACCAGGGGTCCTGATTTAAGCAAAACAGTAATGGAACAAGGAATACTACTGGGTGAGCTCCATTAGGAGTTAGGGAAGCTTCATGCTGCTATGAATGAGGTCACTGACAATCTGAAAAAACTTTAGTCAGCTCTCAGTCTGAAGTTGTTGTGACAATGCCTGCAAACCTTACTCCCCCACCTATTCCACTTCAAGCACCAGCACTTCTTACAGAAAATTGTATTGCCCTTTCAAAGAAGTATGATGGCAATCCTACTAAATGCAAAGGTTTCTTGTTTCAGTGCTCTATTTACTTTTCTTCCTATTATCTGACCAATCAAAAAACACAACTGTGAATTCCCTACTCACAGGAAAAGCCTTCGATTGGGCCACAGCTGTTTGGGAACTACAGAATTGTACTTCAACAGATTATGCAGCATTTGAGTCTCATTTTAGATTTTGAAGGCTTCTCCAGTTATGTTAAGGGAACAGCAATGCTTCTGAGTATGCCATCACCTTCCATAGTGGCTGAAATGAAACAGGACTTTGTACCTTGTTTCAGATCAGTCTCAGAGAAGCAGTGCAAACTGAATTGGCATGCCAGGGTGAATAATTGTCCCTCGAACAGCTCATTGCAATGGCCATTCCCTTAAAGAACCTTTTGTGAGAGAGAAAATGTACTCCCCTAATGTCTCTCTACTCTCTTTGGCCTGATCTAGAGCCAATGCATGTGGGCTTTACTTACTTGACCCCAGCTGACAGAAGAATATGCTGCTTTATGGGTGTAAAGACATACACATGTGGGGAAGCTGACCACATCCTTGACAAAAACACATTTTACCCCAAGCCAATCCAGAAACCTGGTGGTAAGACTTAATTCTTCCTCTTGATCCACATCTGTTTTCACAGAACAAGTGACTTCTCCTAAGCACTCTTCCTCTTTTGTATACACAGCCTTTGTAGGTTCTGGTGCTAAAGGGAGTTTTATTGATGAGTCTGTGGTATTCTGAATCTCAAGACCCACCAGCTCCAACATTTAAGCATTCATGCTGTAGATGGTAATCCTGTAGGAGAAGGCCCAATCAATACAAAAAATTAATCAATAAAGTTATGCGTTGGAGCTATTCATCAGCAGGTACTTCAGTTTTTTCTTATTTCCTCTCCTTCACACCAAGTGATATTAGGTTTATCTTGGCTAAAGCAACACAACCCAGTTATCTCATGGTCTCAATTTGAAATGGTGGCATGGTCCAAGGAGTGTGCTCAGAAGTGCTTACTTCTGCTTTGTGATTGTACTACAATAGAATTATTCGCCATTGCACATAGCTATTGAGTGTGTATTGTGAGGGAAAACAACAATCATGGTCGTAGCTGATCATTTTTCAAATTCATGTCAACTAAATCCACTGTCTGGTTTGCCCACTCTTCTGCTTTCCAAGTAGCAGAACCTCTGTTCCAGCATTTGTTTCGCTATTATGGCATCTCTGAAGATGTCATATCAGATTGTGGTCCACAGTTCACTTTTAGAGTGTAGAGGTCTTCTATGGAGAATCTGGGAGCTAACGTTATCCTTAAATGCATGCAGTAGATGACTGGTTTCATAAGACATGTTATGTTCACATATAAGAAGCTGTGTGACAGCAAAAGGAGCAGGGAGATTGAAGATGTGGGGTAACTCCTGATTTCAACCCAGAGGACAGGGTGTGGCTGAGTATTTGTGACCACAAATTGCGACTACCATGTCGCAAGCTGAGCCCATGCTTTGTAGGACCTTTTTAAGTGATTGAGTAGATCAATGATGTAACAAATTATTTCTTCCTGCCTCATACAAAATCTCATCCTCTTTTCATGTGTCCCAACTCAGGCCAGTGGTTCCTGATCCAGTTGATGATGCAGTCACCCAGGATGAAGTCACCTACTCCAGGTCAGGACATTGATGGGCTTACACGGTCCGCACACTTTTGGATTTCTCCATTGTAGGTGCTACAGGCAGTACTTGGTGGCCTGTTAGTTCTCTGGTCCTGAGGAACAATGTTGAGTCTTGGCCTCATGGTCATAGGGATCTGA
Organism: Acestrorhynchus altus; assembly: GCA_034509495.1. Taxonomy (NCBI): domain Eukaryota; kingdom Metazoa; phylum Chordata; class Actinopteri; order Characiformes; family Acestrorhynchidae; genus Acestrorhynchus; species Acestrorhynchus altus. Next base: position 15,671,937 of record CM067523.1, on the reverse strand, counting down.
TGGCCACTCCTCAGGTAGGGGATACTGTCAGGGTCATGCCCACTTCCCAAACCAGCCTCCCTCAGCGCTAAGATTCACTGGAGCTCTAAGAGTTGGCTACTCCCAACTGGCACACCTGCACACACTTAGGAGCTATCAACCAAGACTTCAACTCCCCCATTTCAAAGTCTCTGGTGTATCGCTATATAGTTTCTGAGGGATTCTTGTCATTTGGATTTATTGTTTTTAAACTCTATTCCTGTTTTTGTCTGCCTTTTGCCTGGCCTCTGGAATTTGTTTGAGGTGGATTTTGACCCTGGACTTTCTGACAATTCTGTGCTGTGTTCAATAAACATCCTAACTTGCTCTTTTATCCAGACCATTGTGTGAATCATTACATTTGACTTCTTTTATTTTACAATCCTTTGTAAATATTATGAAATTACCACTTTTGGAGGATATTACTTAAATTGTTTATTTTTGGAAATCAAGCCTAAAAACTTTTTTTCAAAATTCCAACCTTTTGGCATTAAGAAACAATAAAAAATAAAGAAATATAATTGTTGTTGTCACAACTGGGTTTTAAGATCAAGTAGAGGAAAAAATATGGAATCACAAAATACTAAAAAAAATAAAAAAACACAATTGTGATTAACTACAACAATTATATTGCTTTCTGTTTCATTTGTTCTTAATGCCAGTAGGTTGGAATGTTTTTGTAACATGTCTCTGTGATTAACTTATTTTGTACAAAATTCAACAAAATAATTTTTGCCAAGAGATATTTAACTTTAACTTGGGCTTCAAGTAGGCCTAAGTTGTACTGTGTGTGTGTGTGTGTGTGTGTGTGTGTGTGTGTGTGTGTGAAGTCATAAGTGTGCATGTGTGTATTTGAGCATGAGGTAGCTGAAGCTGAATAAATGAGCCTTGTCATTTCTGATGGAACAAATTTGAGGCTTAGGCCTTGCCAGGCCTTGCCCCTTCTCTGCCTTTTATGCCGTTCTTTGAACAACCAGTCTCTGTAGACTCTTTCCACCTCTGCTCTGACTCATGGACAAGCTCTGAATATGTGGCCTTGGCTCAGTCCTTCTAGGTGCAGTGATGAAAAGATACACAGTGGGCAGGAAAGCTAGTTTATAGACATTTCCACACTCTCAAACAATTGCGTATAAACAGTACTTACATCTACTTACAGCATATAGTCCAAATTCGTCCAAAGGAGTACAAGGAAACAAGGTGTGTGACATCACACACTTATGCTGGCTACTGGAACACTGGCAGCCTGCCAGCTTGCTTGCCATGGAGCCACTGATGCTCAGTGACAGCTAAAAACATTAACAATATTTTTGTCACTGAGAGCTATTTAATATAATTTAGTTATAAATTATATATATATATATATATATATATATATATATATATATATATATATATATATATATATATATATATGTAATATACTGAATGAATATATTATGAGTATGGTGAATGGTCTAAAAAAAAAGACAAAAGAATATGTTGTGTACTTTGTTGTTTATGTTGTGTGTGTTGTGATACATTTGGCATTAAGTTCCAAACATCCAGTGTTTTGATTCAGATTTTTTACTTCACTCTTGAACACTTTGAGGGCGAATACATGTTGTTTTCTAAACCAACTACAAACAACAGAATTTAACCCCATCCTTTCCAACTGAATTAAATATATCATAGTATTTAATAGTCTTTTTTTTATATATAACGCCAAGACAAGATCAACAAAAAGTGTTGCCACAAAGCTGCGTCCGAGCCCCTCATGTGTTAGCCAGAGGCAAAACTGGCAAATATAAATTCCCTCAAAACCATCTTCTTCTTGTCAACACAGAATCATAAAAAGACACTTAACAAATATATTTAGTGTAAAGAATCCATTCATTTTACAAATAGTATAGCAGCCAGATGGCTTTATATTGTATATATATCTAGAATAGAATAGAACTTTATTGATCCCTTGGGTGGGTTCCTTCAGGAAAATTAAGGTTCCAGCAGCAGCATAAGTATGGTACAGAAAGTAGAAATATAAATAATAACAATTTAGTAAGAAACACTATATAAATATATAGAATATATAATATAGAGACTATATTACAATATACAATATAGATAATAGTGCATGAAAAAAGAGTTCTATAGGAGGGGGTATTGCACATTATTATTGCACTTATGAAACCCTTTATTACTCAGTGTGTTGTGGTGGTTGCATGTTACTATTCACTGTTTGGTTCAGTTCCTACTCATTCCCATCCTCTGTCCTCCTGTTAGCACTCCTCCCCCCCAGAGAGGAGTTGTACAGTCTGATGGCATGTGGGACAAAATAATTTTTCAGTCTGTTGGTCCTACACGTGGGAAGGAGCAGTCTCTCACTTAACAGGCTCATCTGGTGGCTGATGACAGTGTGTAGAGCATGACTGGCATTGTCCATAATGTCTAGTAGCTTCTTCAGAGTCCTCTTCTCTGCCACTGACACCAGAGAGTCCAGCTTTGTGCCCACCACAGAGACAGCCCACCTGATCAGCTTGTCCATCCTATGTGTGTCCTTCTTGGATATGCTGCCCCCCCAGCACATCACAGTGTAGAACAGGACACTGGCGACCATGGACTGATAAAACATCCACAGTAGTTTCCTGCAGATGTTGAAGGACCGTAGCCTACTCAGAAAGTACAGCCTGCTCTTTCCCTTTCTGTACAGGTGGTCGATGTTAAATGACCAGTCCAACTTACTGTCCAGCCACAGCCCTAGGTACTTGTAGGAGTCCACAGCCTCCACCTCATCTCCCTTAATCAGAACTGGTTGTGACTTTGGTCTGGACCTCCCAAAGTCAATGACCAGCTCCTTGGTCTTTGAGATGTTGAGATGCAGATGATTCCTGTGGCACCAGGCTGCAAAATCCTTCACCAGGCTCCGATACCCCTCCTCACTATCATCCCTGATGCACCCAACTATGGCTGTTTCATCAGCGAACTTCTGGATGTGACACAGCTCTGAGTTGTAGCAGAAGTCTGCCGTGTACAGGGTGAAGAGAAAAGGGGCCAGCACAGTGCCCTGGGGTGCTCCAGTGCTGCTGATCACAGTGTCAGACGTGATGTCCCTCAGCCTGACATACTGCGGCCTGTCTGTGAGGTAGCTGGAGATCCAGGTGACCAGGCATGGGTCCACTCCCATCCCATTCAGTTTGTCCTGAAGCATAAGGGGCTGGATGGTGTTGAAAGCACTTGAGAAGTCCAGAAATAGGATCCTCACTATGCTGTTCCCCTTATCTAGGTGCAAGTGGGCTTGGTGTAGCAGGTAAATGATTGCGTCTTCCACACCAACACCTGCATGGGACGCAAACTGCAAACCATCCTGGACATGTTGCACCTGGGGACTAAGGAGACCGAGGAGGAGCCGCTCTAGCATCTTCATCAGATGGGAAGTCTGGGATGAGTGCCACTGGTCTGAACTCATTCAGCTCACTTGGCCAGTTCTTTTTCAGGAACTGGAACAATGCACAATGTCTTCCAGAGGGTAGGCACTCTCCCCACTTGCAGGCTGAGGTTGAAGAGATGCTGGATTGGCTCACCCAGTTCTGCAGTGCAGGCCTTCAGCAGTTGAGGACATACTTTGTCAGGCCCTGCTGCTTTCCTGGGGTGAAGCCTCCTCAGTTGACCTCTGACCTGGTCCGTAGTGAAGAGTGGAGTCTGTGTTGTGGTTGATGATGAGGAGGACATTGTTGTAACTGGTGGAGGATGGGAAGTGGAAGAGATTGATGCAGCAAGAGAGACGGTAGGGGGTACATGGGTTGGTTGAACCGGTTGAAGAAGTTGTTCATCTCGTTTGCCATCTCCACTGTTCCCCCCACAACTATGGTCTTGGTATTGTGGCCTGTGATGGTTCTCACACCTTCATGCTGTTCTCCTCTAGCTTCTGTTCCCCCTTCCTCCTGTAGTTGTCCTTTGCTTCCTTCAAGCAGCATTTCACCTTGTGCTGTGCTGCTCTTATCACCTTCCTGTCCCTGCTCTGGAAGGTGGCCTTCTTCCTGTTGAGGGCAGCCTTGACTTTCTGTGTTACCCATGGCTTGTTGTTGGGGTAACACTGTACCATCCCAGTCAGTGCTGCCATAGCAGTCCCTGAGAGTTTCTTCCATTTCTGGAGACCACCTCCTGATAGTTCTGGTGGTTGCAGGCTGTCTTTGGATCATGGGGGTGTACTTTGGCTGAAGGTGGACCAGGTTGTGGTCCGACTTCCCCAGTGGGGGGAGGGGCGTGATGCTGTTTGCCTCTTTCACATTAGCATACAGCAGTTCGATTGTCCTGTTGTTTCTTGTAGGACAGTCCACACACTGGTGAAAAGTAGCCAAGGTAGAGACCAAAGTAGCATGATTAAAGTCTCCATAAATGATCATAAATGCCTCCGGGTGCTGTGTCTGCAGCTTTGCCATAAAAGAATATATCTGCTCACATACAGCGGCTGCGTCTACTCTGGGGGCGATGTAAATACAAACGGCGATCACGTTACTGAATTTGAGGGGGAGGTAGTAGTGCCGGAGGCTAATGGATAACAGCTCCAAATCCGGACAACATAATGTTAATGTGAATGTTAATGTTAAGACAACCTTCTTAACAGTATTACTCCAGGGTTACTCCAGCAACTGTTCACATAGATGATCAGCCCCCCACCTTTGTTCTTCCCACAGGCTTTAGTGTCTCTTTGGCTCTCACAGCAGTGAAGCCCCCAGGTCAACGTTAGCATCCGGTACGAGCTGGGTTAGCCAAGTCTCTGTAAAGATTAACAAGCTGCTTTCTCTGTAAATCCGCTGGTTGTTGAGGGCAGACAGCTCATCAATCTTGTTTGGCAGCGAGTTCCCATTCCCCATGATGACAGAGGGAATGGACAGTTTGCCTTTAGCTTAGCACCGGCCTTGCAGCCCCGTGCTCTCCTCCGCAGCTCCTCCAGGAACGGGTGTCGTATGCCGGCTTGTCCCTTTTTTCTCAGGGCCAGCAGCTCCTCTCTCAAATATGAGAGAAAACTGTCTCCTGGTTGCATCTTTGTGGTTGAAAATTTGCATGGGATATATACAGTGGGGAAAATAAGTATTTAGTCAGTCACCAATTGTGCAAGTTCTCCCACTTAAAAAGATGAGAGAGGCCTGTAATTGACATCATAGGTAGACCTCAACTATGAGAGACAAAATGTGAAAAAAAAATTGAGAAAATAATTTTGTCTGACTTTTAAAGAATTTATTTGCAAATAATGGTGGAAAATAAGTATTTGGTCACCTACAAACAAGCAAGATTTCTGGCTGTCACAGACCTGTAACTTCTTTTTTAAGAGGCTCCTCTTTCCCCCACTCATTACCTGTATTAATGGCACCTGTTTGAAGTTGTTAACAGTTTAAAAGACACCTGCCCACAACCTCAAACAGTCACACTCCAAACTGCACTATGGTGAAGACGAAAGAGCTGTCGGAGGACACCAGAAACCGAATTGTAGACCTGCACCAGGCTGGGAAGACTGAATCTGCAATAGGCAAGCAGCTTGGTGTGAAGAAATCTACTGTGGGAGCAATAATTAGAAAATGGAAGACCTACAAGACCACTACTAATCTCCCTCGATCTGGGGCTCCACGCAAGATCTCAGCCCGTGGGGTCAAAATGATCACAAGAACGTTGAGGAAAAATCCCAGAATCACAAGGGGGGATCTAGTGAACGACCTGCAGAAAGCTGGGACCAACGTTACAAAGGCTACCATCAGCAACACACTACGACGCCAGGGACTCAGATCTTGCAGTGCCAGACGTGTCCCCCTGCTTAAGCCAGTCCATATCCAGGCACGTCTGAAGTTTGCTAGAGAGCATTTGGATGTTCCAGAAGAGTATTGGGAGAATGTCATATGGTCAGATGAAACTAAAGTAGAACTATTTGGTAAAAACACAACTCGTCGTGTTTGGAGGACAGTGAATGCGGAGTTGCATCCAAAGAACACCATACCAACTGTGAAGCATGGGGGTGGTAACGCTTTGGGGCTGTTTCTCTGCAAAGGGACCAGGACGACTGGTCCGTGTACATGAAAGAATGAATGGGGCCATGTATTGTGAGATTTTGGGTGCAAACCTCCTTCCATCAGCAAGGGCAATGAAGATGAAACGTGGCTGGGTCTTTCAGCATGACAATGATCCCAAGCACACTGCCAGGGCAACAAAGGAGTGACTTCGTAAGAAACATTTCAAAGTCCTGGAGTGGCCTAGCCAGTCTCCCGATCTCAACCCCATCGAAAACCTTTGGAGGGAGTTAAAAGTCTGTGTTGCCCGCCGACAGCCCCAAAACATCACTGCTCTAGAGGAGATCTGCATGGAGGAATGGGCCAACATACCAGCAACAGTGTGTGCCAACCTTGTGAAGACTTACAGAAAACGTTTGACCTCTGTCATTGCCAACAGATGATATACAACAAAGTATTGAGATGAACTTTTGTTATTGACCAAATACTTATTTTCCACCATTATTTGCAAATAAATTCTTTAAAAGTCAGACAAAATGATTTTCTCAATTTTTTTTTCACATTTTGTCTCTCATAGTTGAGGTCTACCTATGATGTCAATTACAGGCCTCTCTCATCTTTTTAAGTGGGAGAACTTGCACAATTGGTGACTGACTAAATACTTATTTTCCCCACTGTATCAGTACACACTACTGTCTTCTTGAGAAGAACAAGTGTGTGGAAAGGTGAAAAAAGATGTTAAAAAGAGCTTAAACTATGGCACTACTGGAAGGCAGCCATCTTCCACAGCGCCAGGTAGGTACTTGACCATTGTATAAATTGTATAAATATCTAGACCATTGTTTCCTACTTGTGTGGACTGACTTAACCTCAAGAGTGAGTGTAGAGATAGAAGAGGACCAAGCACTGGGCCTTGTGGAACATAAGTGGAGTGTCTGCGTGGAGCAGACATGGCCCCTTGCCATGTTACCTGGGAGTGTTACTTCGAGTACAATGCAACTATCGCCATGCATTGCCAGTAATTCCAAAACAAGTGAGGACTGGCAGGAGGATCTTGTGTCCACAATGGACTAGCTGAAAGTTTTGTCCCCCAAACTACACAATACACCTACACACCTTGAAAAAGCATTTAAATGCAAAAGGGAAAAATAATCTCACAGAGCTAGAAGCCTTTTGCAAACATGATAATGTAAAGTGTATCTGGCTACCTGTTATACCTGCTAAATGAAGTGTTACTAAGTACTTATCATACAGGGTATTCTGTTTTGTTATTTTGAAACTGTTAATGATGGACATAAAAAGTTAACTATGCTCAAAATATTAGAAAAATATACCTTTAACATTTGTCTTTTGTAAATCAGGCCATCTTCTATTTGTTTAGCTATTCAAAGAAGATTTTAGGGTTTGGGTGTCATGGGTGACCAAACTTCTGCATGCTGCTAGAGATGGCAGTGCAGGTTAGATGGCATGAATATATATCAGTTTTCCATATCTCTGATGAACTAGGATTTCAAAACATTTCTATCAAAATGTGAAGATCTTGAAACTCTAGCAGAAATGTCCTTGCACACATTTATTATATCTCCGATCAACACTAATTACCAAACATTTGGAGAGTGTGAAGCTTTATCAAGGTCCTTGTAAATAATTCAGCACCTTGCCTTCCTCTGAATTTTAAAACCCGATTTAGTTGTTTATTTGAATAGGCCTACAGGTTTCTATGGAAGGCATTCGTCATTATAGTGTTTCTATTTTATTGCACAGTTCAAGATACATATAACTGAACTAGGAGTTATTAACTGAACTAGGCATTATTAGAAACCTTTGCCTTGTCCATGTTTGTGGTGCACAGTAATATAGGAATAATTGTCATGTTTATGTCAGGCACAAATTGTGTTAAGTGTATTTAGTGGCATAGATTTGCTCTTAACATTGGTGGGGATGGGGGTTAAGTTGTACCTCTCAGAAGTTGAGAACACGGGGTAGCAGATGTCAGTCAATGGAGAAGAACAAATGTTTGGTGGGGACAATTCTATAATCACTGGATATTGGTGAAGACACTACATCTACACCCTTGACTGTTTTCATAGTTTAACATACTTTTATTCATCAAAAAAGTAGAAACGTATCTATAGGAGACAGTCACACAAGCCAGATATTATTTTCAGGAGATCCTAGGCTACTCAAAATTGTTTCATTGCAGATGTAAAGAAAAAGGAAATATTTGTATGAATTGACCATGTTTAAATCATTGATAATTCATCACACAATGATGGTTACTCTGATCCTAAGATGTGAAGCCTGACATATTTTTATTTGCCAAAAATTAGAAAAGTATATAATAATAATAATAATAATAATAATAATAATAATAATAATAATAATAATAATAATAATAATAATAAAACATGTAACACCTCCCACCCCCCAAATTAAATTGTGATTTATATTTGGTATTGACAATTTTAAAGCTATATGCACTTCAACTGGAATTTGACTGAATTTGTCTACTATGAACTTAGTATTTGTGATTTCAATGAACATCAAGTGAGAAATATTAAGTCCAAAATTGCAGCATGATTTAATTATTGCCAGAAATAATTGTGACTTCTAAGGACATCTCTGACTTCATATCCAACGTATTTTATAATTTCAATGCATAACTAAAGAACAGTTCCTCTTCCTGCTGTTTTTGCCTCTCTCTCTCTCTCTCTCTCTCTCTCTCTCTCTCTCTCTCTCTCTCTCCTCCCAGCTGTAGGTGAATCAGGTTACCCACAGTTCATCCCATTTGCTCCCTCTCCATCACCCTGCCGCCTCCTCAGGTGCAGCATCCGTCAGCGGCAGTCGCTCCGCCTGGGCAAGATTGATGGTCGTGGCCTTTATTGTTGCCGCTTCACCAGCATGCTCCACGAATTTTACATATTAATTTATGGCCTGCAGCGCTGTAATTGAGAGAGGGGGAGGAGCAGGAGCTTTGGAAGTGGGAAATGAAAGCTGCTCTACCTCTGATTTATGCTTCTTTCATCACCTTTTATAGGGTCTGTTTGAGCAGGCCATGTATACGTTGCCTTCACAGGTGAGCAGGAGAGGGTCATGTTTGCATAAAAGGCTAAATTATGGGCCTAATAGTGTCACAAAAGCTGTTGTTGGACAGCAGGACAGTCCAGGCCATGCTGGAACTGATACTGAAGAGCCTATTCCATTTGACATGAAAATATCATGTATTTTCAGTTACATTTGCCTGACTGTCTGTTTTGATCTGTGTGTGATCCTAATAGTGTCTGTTACCACCGTGCCCTACCCAGTTCCCCCCCTTAGCCCTTGCCACTCTTGTTGTCAACCTTTTCAACTCTAAGCTAATTTTGTGTGATGTTTTCATAGTTTGACATTCTTTTATTCATCAGAAAATTAGAATGTATTTATAGGATACACAATTGCCAGATATTATTACTTTCAGGAGATCCTACATTACTCAAATCTGCCTTCATTTGAGATGTAACAATGAAAAGACTTTAAATATTTGTATGCATTTGATGATGTTTAGATCAAAACTGCACTTGCACATACAATTTCTTCTGGGGTTTTTAATGATTGTTTTTCTTATGAGAACTAAAAAAACCTTTACATCCTTTGAAACTGATCATCCAGTGTGTCTTTGAGCTGAAAAGGCAAGAAATCTGAATTACTGTAATGGTTAGATTGGCAAGGATATTTATAATAATAAGTTCAAACTTAAACTTCAAAATGCTTGACAGTAGTCCAAATAAAATAAAAATATATATTCTTTATTATTTTTGTTATGTACCTTTTTTCTGAAATGTGAACATTGTGTGAGCAAAGAAAGGAGTCCACTCCTTAAGTAAGTAAAGTAAGCAAGAAAATAATTTACTGAGCTGCGAATGTCATGTATAATGTTTTAATGTGCTCAGAGTCGACATAACTAGCAGCTTGTGGCTACATCAGAGCTCCACTCACTGCACTTTAAACTCCAATAACTCACTGCACAGCCTGCAGCTCCTTCTGCAGGTCCTTACACAGACCCACACATTAAACTCCCCTCACTCACTGCACAGCCTGCAGCTCCTTCTGCAGCTCCTTACTCCGTCCAACACATTAAACTCCACTTATTCCTTACACAACCTCATGAATCTCAAAGACACATCAAAACAGCTCAGTGCCACCTAACAAGTTTATTCACATTAACACACACAAACCATAAACATGAATGGAACACTTCCCTGGGTTGATATTATGTACACCCAGTCTAATTTGTGCCTGTATGCGTCTATCTGAGCCAGAGAAGGCTGAATATATAGAAGCTGTTACGAGAGTTCTCCTAAGCAGCTGCAGCTGGACTGCAGTTAGTATGACAAGAGAATCAACCACCACATAGTCATAATTCTTTTAATTTCCTTTTGCTCTTTTGCTTGGGCAATTTATGTTACTAAAGGAGTTTCTGACATCATCTTATTAGGCCACAAGATAACTGCATGGTTCAAAAACTTCTCAACTAGCTCGTTGAAACAGATTTTGTATTAAACAGGACGAAAACAGCTCAACAAACTCACTGTATTCACAAAAACAAACAAACAAATTCATACTAACTGCATAGTAGAAGGTCAACCTAATACCGCGCTATCAATTTTGGATAAGCCCATGTTTTCCTGAGAGGGGGTGGGGATAATGACATCATTGACCTAGATATTGGGTTATAGTCAAAAATGAGAAGGAAGGGGCTGTTTGATGTTTAAATTCAAATTAAGTCAAATTTGAGTTGCCTACATTGTCCTGAAAATAATATGTGGTCTCCTATAAAGTTTATCAACGTTATCTGTATTGTTTTTTATAAAATCTCATTAAACAAATCTATGTGTGTCTTCAGAAGTCAGCACCCTATGACCTTAAGTCAGGTTTTATCTACACCTTCTAAGTACACCTTTTATAAAAAAGAGTGACTCTTTCCCATTTAAATGCTTTTCAGATAGTCTCCATTAAGAGCTTAGAGTCCACATGCCACACAAATTTAAAAGCCTGATGTGTTCAATACCAGCTCTCATTAACCCTGATGAGAATCCTTTAACGTATCTGATTTTTGACTGCTGTGTGAGATACAGTAGCTAGATGTGCCTTTGTGCTTGTGAGCCTCGTCATAATTTCTGTGCTAAAATCCGGATGATCCCTGTCTAAAACTCTCCCCCTGCAGACTCAGAGAGTGAAGGCCAAATAGGTAGCAAAGAAAAACCTTGAAGTCCTCATTGACTGGGAAAAAAGTGTGTTTTATTCTCGCCTCTTTCAATGTCAATCGGCAGGATAATGGACGACACACTTTTCTCCCACGCCTCTGCTGTGTCTTCTGCTGATGTAATTACAAACAAGTGTCTTTCTCAAGGCCGTCGCAAAAACACTGAAAACTGCTGTTTAATTAAATATTGCTCGTCCTTGTGTGTTTCAGCATTTTGCTCTACTGTATGTCCAAATGCATGTTTTCCAATTCAAAGGGGGGATAAACACAAGGTTTTTGGTACAAGGCCTCAGGATGGAGTGATAAATGTGCAAACAAAGGGAATATTGTACATTTCTTTTGCAAGTTGGCTTTGTGTGCTTTACAAATTCCATTGTTTGAGATAATTTGCTTAAATTAGCATGCATTAATGTAAACTCTACAATATATATCCTTCGGTTTACCTGTGTTCATCATCTGTGTCCATTTTCTTTTTAATTCCTTGAAAGGGAAATTCCATCGCTTACACTGACATGCCAAAATCATAAAATGCCATATGTAAAAAGTGGTGTTACCTCTTGGGGACGGCATGGGAATGCACCTGTATACATTGTGAGGTGTGAGTGAGGTTGAACACTAGTTAATATGGCAAGGTGACATGAATTGTGACAAGAAAGGCTTGATAGTGGCTGCCAGATGGATGGTACATTGAATTTGATAAGATGGCGATGCAGCGGCTTCTCAGGCTTCCCCCAGTCTTTTATGTCGACTCTGAGTACGACTTCACTTGCATGTGACACACACACAAACTGAACTTATTAACATTAAAGGCAATTGGCTAAATAAACAGCAACAAGGAGTTACATTAGGCAGAGTGCAGCTACTGAGGACACTGGTGTGGCGGAGTCGAATTCAACGCACAAAGGGCAGGAGGAAGCGGTACATGCGGAGGATGAGTATTTCTGAGGAGATGAGGAACAGCCTTCCAGATTGACAGCCAGCTGCTGTTCTGTGTGGATAAAAAACAGCTATCTGGAAAGTCCCAGGGAGGTGGCTTATGCAACTATGTAAAAGAAGGTTTGGTGCACAAACTGTGTTCTGATAAACAGCCACAAATCTGAGGCTATAGAACAGCTGACTGTCAAGTGTCAGCCACACTATTTATACCAATGTAAAAGATGCATACACATCTCTGATCACATTTCTATTATGCTGATTCCTGCCTACCACCCCCCACTGAGATGTTCCAGACCTACACTAAAGACCATCACAGTATATCCCAGCGACAGTGACTCATTTGAACTAGTGCAGGACTCTTTTGACTGTCAGGTGGTCTTCAAAAGAGTCTTCTTTTGGTCTTCAGGTGGTGGCTGAAATCTTGAACTCATCCCTCATCCAGGCAGCTGTCCTCACCTCCCTGAAGATGTCCACCATCATCCCGGTTCCCAGTAGTCCTCAGTTGAGATCCTGGAGTTCCTGACCATCAGGCTGCAGTCTGTGAGGATCTCCAACATCTCCTCCACCATAATCCCAGCACTGGCTCCCCTCAGGGCTGTATGTTGAGCCCCCTCCTGTTTACACTGCTCACATATAACTGCTCACCTAACCACCCAGGCTGTCATATTGTAAAGTTTGCAGATGACACAGCAGTGGTTGGTTGCATCATTAACAGTGATGAGTCCGGATACAAGCAGGAGGTGGAACACATGTGTTTCATATCTGTAGGTTATTGTGATCCTGAGTTATGAATCCCAGAAAACAGCCTGTAACTGCCTGCAAAGTGCAGATCTTTAGTTCTAAGATCCACAGTGTTACATGTGTACCTTGAATTCATCCTAAGGCATTACCAGCCTTAGTGGACAGCACAGTGGCCATCCACATTTTTTATAATGTATTCCTGGTACATACAGTATGTGACATTGTCAATTGAGGAATGTGAAATTCCCACACAATTTCAGAAATTGAATGTCCCATGCATCTGGGACACACTAGCATGCCTTACTTAGATTCACAAAAAATCACAAAGGCCAGTGTTCAGCTTCACTCAGAAGATTGTCACAATCACAATTTATACAGGTGTGGGCCTTCCCAAGCTGTCCCCTGAGGTAATACCACCATAATCAATTTATATATTGATATTATATGACTTTTGTCATATCAGTGTAGTTGTCATTTAAACAAAGTCAATCTTAGTTGTTTGATACAAAATTGTGCATTTGAGAGAAACTTAGACTTCAATACACTGATACTAATAGGAACCAAGGACATTTGTCTACAACTTAAATAAAGTCATTTTATTTGCTGTCCAAAATTATTTACATGCATTTTTAAAAGTTGTTAAAATTGATAATGTCAGGTAGTGATAGATCAGTTTATTTGTTTACTATTTTGATTTTGTCCAACAGTGAAGAATTTTGCACTTGTGTGAAAGTAGAGATACCCTTTCCAAACAGTAGAAAGAGGTACACCAAGTGTCAGGATAGACGTCCTGAGAAAGGATAATACTGATACATACATAAATAATAAAAATAACAAAGGACATTTAGGTTTGTTTTTTATTTAATTTTGTACAACCGTCAAGTATTTTCAAGAATTTGTTATTGTAAATATTCTTGCTGATCTAACCATTACAAATAATTCATAAAAATGATTGCATTTTCAGCTCAACACTGTAGATGATCAATTTCCAACTAGAAGTGTTTTTTTGTTTTGTTTTGTTTTGTTTGTTTGTTTTGTTATTTTTTGTTTGTTTGTTCTGTTTTTTAGTCCTGATTGTGGATATTTTAGATATTCCAGATTTAGTACTGTATGTGATTAGTGTCCACAGGTGAAAAGTGGCATTTGACTATTACTCTATGACTATTTCTCTCCTTTTCTTTGTCTTTACTCTCTCATTATATTCTCTGCAAGTTTCATTCTCCCCTCTTGCTCTCTCTCTCTCTCTCTCTCTCTCTCTCTCTCTCTCTCTCTGTCTCTCTCTCTCTCTCTCTTTTGGACCCCACAGCAGCACCCATAAATCAGCATGCTGTCACCTGTAATAAAACCCATTTGTGGAGCACAGGATGTGAATAAGGAAGGACAAGGTCAGGGTCAGTTGACTGGTGATGGGGGAGAGGGGAGGCGACTCTACTGTAATACAATGTGACATTGCATAGTAGGTAGCCAGACAATTAAATCCAACGCAAGACATCCATTATCTCTCTCTCCATCTCTGCCTTTCTGCTTCCCTCTCTTTCTCTCATTTCCTTCAGCCTCTTTCTACATCACCCTCTCCCACTCTGCCTACATTCTCTCTCTCTCTCTCTCTCTCTCTCTCTCTCTCTCTCTCTCTCTCTCTCTGCACATACACACAAACCAGATTAAATTCTACAAAAAAAAAAAGCACTTTCCACAAAGAGACAGCCTTGAGCATGCACCACATGCAAGGGTACAGTAGACAGAGCAAGCACTCAGAAAACTGACAGTAAAGTGTATATTTACAAGGGTTTTAAATGTTTTTGATGTCAGGTGGGTCTAATCAAATCAGACTCAATTTGATGGAGTGAGTGAGAGAACGAGAGTGAGGGAGGGAGAGATGAGTGGAAGGAAATAGTCATGATAGAGAAAAAAATAGAAAAGGAAAATGTGGCCTTCAGTTTGATTTGAGGTGTTCTGACCTCGCTCTTATCCAACCCCTGCATTAATATCTTTTTTTGTGTGTGTCTGGGAAATTACATTATGAACCCATAAAAGACACTTATTTATTCCATTGTATCTCATCTGTCATGGCGCCCCTGAAGAAGTTTGTTCTACTAAATAGCATCGCAAGCTGCCTTCTCTGCCATGCATCATTTTGTCTATTATGGAGTATTTGGTAAACATTTCCACAAAGGTCCCACCATGATCAAAAAAGAGGACCCTCAAATGCTGAGGGGGTCCCCATGGCAATGACATAAGTTTTATATGTACTTACAGGCCTGAAAATAAAAAGTCATCTATGTCAACATAAGGTGTTTACCTCAATCCTAGACTCTGTAGGTATTATCCAGAATGTAATTAGGCCGACAAATTACTGTAATCACTCATGGTACAATGATCAGACTCGTACCTTAAAACATTCAGCACAAAGGTTAGAACAGAAATGGCGATTCACTAAACTGGAAGTGTTCCACTCAGCTTGGAAGGACAGCCTTATTGATTATAGAAGGAATCTCTCTAGACCTCATTCAGATTATTTATCCACAATGATCGAACAAAAACAAAAACAATCCCAGAGTACTTTTCAGTGCAATCTCAAAACTTACAAAAATTCAGGCAGGTACACCACCTCTATTTCCATCAAATTTCACAAGTAATATCTTTATGGACTTTTTCAATCATAAAATAGAAAATATTAGTCAGAAAATTCAACCCATAATATTAAATCCAAACAGTTTGTCTTCTGGTGTGGCTGATATAGAACAAAATATAGATATAGGAGAAAAGTTGGAAGAATTAGAGAAATTTTTTCCTCCCATCAAACCAACTAAAACAAGTGCTGCCACCTAGAATCAAGCCTCTCTTAGCAATAGTAAACTCTTCTCTTAGTTTAGGTCACATACCTAAAGCATTTAAGTAGCAGTTATTAAACCACTGGATCAGGGTGTCCTGGAAAATTACAGACCTATTTCTAATTTAAAATTTATATCTAAGATTTCAGAAAAAGCTGTGGCCCAACAACTGTGTGGATAACTGCACAAGAATCACAAATATGAAAAATTCCAATCTGGTTTCAGGCCTCATCATAGTACTGAGACAGTCCTAGTTAAGATTACAAATGATCTTCTTGCCTCTGATCAAGGCTGCGTGTCCCTGCTTGTGCTGCTAGATTTAAATGCAGCATTTGATATAATAGATCACACTATTCTCCTAGAAAGATTACAAAAAAACGTGGTCGGAATCACAGGGACAGACCTCTCGTGGTTCAGATCTTACTTAACCGATCAGTTTCAATTTGTAAAGGTAAATGGTGTCTCTCCAGTCTCACGGAAATTAGATATGCAATCCCATAAGGCTCTATTTTAAGATCATTTCTGTTCACTCTTTACATGCTACCCATTGGCACAGTAATAAACAGACTATTTCAGCCAAACCTGATGATAAAACTAGACTAAAGAAAATGGAAGACTGTATAAAAGACATAAAATCTTGGATGTTGCGTAACTTCCTCCTTCTAAATAGTAACAAAACAGAGGTCCCCTTTTTGGGTCCTAAAATTGCAAGGAAAAAATTACCAGACTTAATGCTAAATCTGGCTGATTCTTGAGTTGAATCTAGTTCAGTAGCCAAACATCTTGGCATCATAATTGATTCAGATTTATCATTTGACCAACACATAGGTAATATTATTAGGACCGCTTTTCTTCATCTTTGTTATATTTCCAAGTTAAGAAAAGCCCTATCCTTGCACACTGCTGAGAAACTGGTGCATGCTTTTATTACCACAAGGTTAGATTATTGCAATGCACTATTGTCAGGTTGTTTATGCAGGAACCTAAATAGACTTCAGTTAGTTCAAAATGCTGCAGCCAGATGATTATCTGATCACTCAGATGACAGGGTGCTGGCTTCCTATTAGTTCCCAGAAGGCCTCAGCAGGCGGAAAAGCCCCCCAGCTCTGGAATAACCATCCAGATAATGTTTGGGACTCAGACACAGTCTCAGTCTTCAAGTCTAGACTGAAACTTACTTGTTCAATGTAGCATTTGGTCATTAATGTCTCTGTATAAGTAGTTTGACCATTGGAGGATGGGTCCTCCCCCTTTTGAGCCTGGTTCCTCCCAAGATTTTTTCCTCCAGCTCTGAGGGAGTTTTTCCTTGCTACTGTCACCATTTGGCTTGCTCACTAGGGGATCTATCTCTTATCCTTTGTTCCTGTGTTGTTAACCTTTTTATATCTTGGTTTCTGTAAAGCTGCTCTGTGACAACTTCAGTTGTGAAAAGCACTATACAAATAAATGTTGATTTGATTTGATTTGAACATAAAAGTGGTAAAGGTGAAAAAAATGTCTCTAAGTCTTCAATAACTGTTGATGCTGAAAATGGAAAAAAGGAAGCTGATTATGAAATGAGGCAAAAGATGTCAGTAGCTACACGTTGTATCATTCCTATATTGTTTTTAGTATAGAACTTTCATTGTTATATGGCAATTATTATCATGATTATGCATAGATTGACACATGATACTTTTTGAATAGTATGGCTTGTAGCTCATGAAAATCAGAAATACGTTCATTCATTTTCTGGACCGTTTATTCCTGAATAGGGTCACGGGAGAGCCGGTGCCCAGGCGGCAACTCTGAGCGCAAGGGCGGGAAACGACCCTAGACAGGGCGCTAATCCATCGTAGAGCGCACACACACTCACTCATCCACACACTAAGGGCCACTTTAGAGTCACCAATTCACCTATCATGCATGTCTTTGGACTGTGGGGGAAACCGGAGTACCAGGAGGAAACCCACGCGAACACGGGGAGAACATGCAAACTCCACACAGAAACTTCCCAGGTCACCCCACCCAGGGATCGAACCCTTCCTGTGAGGCAACAGCGCTATCCACTGCGCCACCGTGCCACCCATCAGAAATACAGTACCTCAAATTATGAATATGTTATATCAAGTAAATATTATAAATATAAGTAAATTAATTACTATGTAAACAGTATAAACACAATGTCTTGCTTAGTACATGCAGCTACAATCATGGGGCAAGACTGACCTGACAGTGCAAGACAATCATCAACTCACTCAAAAAAAGGGTGGTCAGAGAAGTTCATTGTTGGCTGTTCTCTGAGTGCTGTATTAAATCATGTTGAAGTTGACCGGAAGGGGAAAATGTAGTGGGAAAAGATGCATGAGAAACATGATCACAACCTTGAGAGGATTGTCAAGAAAAGTGGATTCAAGAACTCATGAGAGCATCACAAGAAGTTGACTGAAGTTAGTGTCACCCACACACAGACGTCTCCAAGAAATGGGTTCCAACTGAACCATTCCTAATATCAAGCCCCTCTTGAAGCCAAGACTGTGTCAGAAGCTTCTTACCTGAGTGTTGAAGAAGAGCAGCACAGAACTGATGGTGTCTGAAGTCTAGTGTGAAGTTTCCATACAGTCTGTGATGGTTAAGGGGATCGTGTCACCTGCATTTTATCAAGTCCAGAATCATTGCAGTGTCTACCATGAGATTTAGAGCACCTGCATCTGCTGACAAGCTTTATTGCCTTTTCCAGTAGTGCCAAAATGTGAAATATTCAAATAGTTTGGTATTTCCTTGGTATTTCTTATTTTCATAAGCTATAAGCTAAAAAGTAAATCAAACAAATGTAATGTATACAAAAGTTAAATATACACATAAATATATATAAATATATACTAAATATACAGTTAAATATTTAGAATTAAATTATAAACAAAAATATATGTTCTCACAATATTTAAACTCTCTGAGATGCACTAGTAAATATGAGGTTTAATTGGGGAATGATTTGGAAATACATTTGTATTTTCATATGCCAGACTAAACAGCAGACTAAAATCAATCTTTGCCAGTTGAGTTCTTCTTTTCATAGACAGCACTATGATATTCTTTATAGTCTCATGCCCTGCTGTAATTAGATCAGACCAGACCTGTTTGTGTGTGTGTGTGTGTGTGTGTGTGTGTGTGTGTGAGAGAGAGAGAGAGAGAGAGAGAGAGAGAGAGAGAGAGAGAGATAGAGAGAGAAAGAGAGAGATTCTCCTACAGGCACAAAGCCTGAGCTACCCCAAGGCCTCCATGCAAATGAACAGAGGGGCTGCTTTGTATCACAAGACCTTGGGCCAAACAGACAAACCCCATATGGACTGAATTTGCTGTCCTCAATCCCTTTTTAATGATCTGCCATACATTTCTCTTCCCCTTGAAATGTGTGATTAACATTGATACATGATTTGTTTTTATGTATGATTCATGGCTTTGTGAAAGCTCCTCTCATTAAAACGCCTTTGCTTTTGTTTGGGTGAAGTTATCCATGTTTTATCCTTTTTCACAGTCCACTATTCGGAAAAACTTATGAACACTATGCTGTAATTTAGTGCAGTGATTACTTGCAGTGGTCCTGGAGATTTACTGTTCCTCTATATATATATATATATATATATATGCCATGTTCTAGGCTTTATATCTCAGGAACAAATGATAAAACATTATAAATAAAATTATAAACAAAAGTATATTGTTGATTAGATCAGACCAGTTCTACAATCCATTTACAAAAGATCCCTTGAAAAAAACCCTGCTATAAGTGGGTGAACTGTTTTACTGGATGGACCATGGAGTGGATGAACCATAGAGTAGTGGTTCTCAAACTATGGTACATGTACCACTGGTCTGTGAAACATCCAAAGGTCAAAGGTCATATGACCTCAGAATATCTGCTGCATGCACTTAAATATTAAGGATTGAAATCTGCAAGTTTTCACCTGTAATTTTCATGACATTACACTTGTGTTTAGTGTTTAATTTGTTAGAGCTTGTACAGATGACCACTACTATGTTAATAGAGTTTCAATAGAACTCCTTTGTTAAACCAATGAGTTACCAAGTTATTTACTACCCTGTACTCCTGTTTTCCTCTGTTTCAAGCTGTCTGACATGTGTCAACTTTACCAGAAACAATATACCCTACTCACTTGTATATTGCAAAAGTGGGAATGCTACACACAGAGGGTGAAAAATCACTGGCAAGAGATGACGTATGAGGTATGATGGCCACAACTAGCATATATAGTATAAGTGTATGTGACATGGGTTCTTGTGAAATGACTAGGAGGTGGTACTTTGAAATTTTACATTCACATTTATTTAACAGACGTTCTAATCCAGACCTCAAGCCTAGATGCTGCTGAAAACAAATATCAGAATAGAGACCTCAATACCTAATGCTAAACACATTACACTTTATCAAACAAGACAAAGAATAATTATAAGCCTTTAATGAGTTAAATGTTCTTGAAAGATGGTCTCAGTCTGAGTTTGTCTTCCATGCATCTTGAGGGATGATGGGTCAAGATGAGCTGTAGTTGATGCTCAATGGGCTCTTGGTATAGTTTTGATCTAACCTTAACTTGATACACATAACAAATTACAAAACTTACTTATGTAACTTCTCATCATTGTGTGATGAACTATGAGTGAGCTAGGAAAATAGTTAAAATTCACTAATTTCCAACTGAACTAAATGCCAAATGAGCTTCCAGTGCATTTTCACAGCCCTGTCCACATGTACGTGCTCAACCTGCATGCAGACTCTGACTGATCAGTGAGTGGAGGTGGGTCTGGATTATACATGAAGATGCACATTCACATTAATGGCATTTAGCTGATGCTCTTATCCAGAGCAAATTACAGGGTTACTCATATTATAGAGGTGGGTCAGAGTAGTGTTAGGAGCCTTGCCCAAGTACTCTTATTGGTGTAGCACAGCATAGTTGCCCAGACTGGAAATCGAACCCACATGTTTTGGTGTAACTGGTAGTGCTAACGGTTGCACCACACTAACTATTATTTGAGAAGATCGTTGTCAATCTAATCATTGCAAATGACTCATTTTCAGATCAGAAATACTCCATTCCCAACAGGATGACCAGTTCCCAACAGGATTTCTAGGATGTGGTTTTTAGCCCTTTTAAGCAAAAATAATAAATAAATAAAAATTGTAGGTGCAAGAACATTTTTGATCAAAACATGGTAAAATTCTTAATATTTATATTTCAAATAAAGACAAACTTGACAAGCCTAGGATCTCCTGAAAATCATGATATCATGCATGTGTGGCAGTCTATAAATAAGTATGTCAAACCACAAAAATCTAAACTGGTTCTAAAGGTTAACTGATACTTTGTTAGCAGCATTTCCTAACTTGATCCTTAAAATCAGTATCAAATACCAAATCTCTCAATCTGACAATAAGTGAAACCGAAACTTTGCAATTCAGAGAATGAGGACAGAAAAGGTTGTTTTCCATGAAACATCAAGATCTATTTTCAGTGAAGTGAACAAACCATTGCATCATGTTGTCAAGGTTAATGAAACTTTTGAGTTCTATACAAACCCTGTAACTGCAGGCTTCTGGTTACACTTAAGGCACTGCCAGTTTCAATCTGTCCAAACCTCACCTTTTCCCTTCTTTCTTGTTCACAGATCTTTTGTGTATCCTAATGTAGATGCCTTCATATAAACACAACTGTTCCAAACAACGGTTCTGTTTGTATTAATTTACAAACAGTATAAAAATGATTTACTCCTCTCATACCCTTGCAGGAGATCTGTCATTCATTCCAAGCTCCTCCTGCTGTGTATTGAAGACACAGTGGGCTTTTGAAAGTGCTGTGGTGTTGAGAGGACTTCAGACTAGCAATAACAAACAAGTTCTCAAAGATCCTGCCTGTATTTTTGTAAAGGAAGGCCACATGTATGAACACTCATTGTGTCTCCTGAACCCCCTCAGCTGAACAAGGATAACTTTTCCTTCTCATACTGTTCAAAGAGGCTACAGCAGGAAAGCTGAGAGTGGCTCAGTGCTGCCCTCTTGTGTAAATGTTGCTAATACAGCGATTCCACTGTCAACATCTGTCTGTACAGATCCACAATAAGAGTTTCCTTTAAGTGTAAAAGGTACAGATATATGATGAACATCAGGTAAACAAAAAGGTTTCACATGAACTCAGAAAAATAAATTAAGCAATGCAATATAAAATAAATTGAATTAGTTATAAAAACAAATGTAACATAAAGGCAGTGTTCCAGTCTTTTCCTTCCATCTTTTCTTTGAACTCTTGAAGACCATCTTCACACAGTGGAAACATAAACAGGTAACTCCATTTCCTTCAGTGAGTCAGTGAGGTCAGAATCTCATGGACAAGTCCAGTCCTGTCCACTCCCAGGACACATGCTGAGGTGTAAGGGACAAATTGCCTGCTCTCTGCCTCCCTGGAAACAGTGTAGTGTTGCAGAATCACCTGTTATGTGCTCTGAATAATGCTTGTTGGAAGGCCAAATGCGTTCAAACAGGCGAACAAAGACATGCAATGTGCTTGCTTTTTGCTGGACATTGACAGGGGCTGGGTGCTCTCGGCCTGATGAAAAATCCAGCATTTCTATACCATTTGAGTGACCCTGGCATTTGTGGAGTTCCTGATGGTAACCAATGCTCCACAGAGAGTTTTCACAAAACATCTGGGAAAGAAGAGTGTTGAAGATTTAAATATCTTTGGCTCACTTAATTATAACATTTCTTTTTTCTTTCTTTCTTTTTGGATTTCTCAGTTCTCTCAGAACATCAGGTCAAATTACAAACAGACTTCAAAGCAAATGGAGAGAAAGAAGTTACCGTGGTGAGGTTTATGCTGAAGGATCTGTGATGATGGAGCAGGCGGTAGCGAGTCTGTTCACACTCAGCAGGAACACTCACTTTTATAAGTAGCTTTATGATGACTGTAGGTGGTTTTCTGTGTAATATGACACCTGCCACATTGAAGATTAACATGGAATACCCTCGTTCATGGACAAACAACAGAGTTTTATTGCCATTTGCAATGGCAGGGTTTTGCACAACAGGTTCAACAGAGGCTGAAAAGCATGCAACAGTGGAATGAGATCATATGATCTGTCATAAAAGGATTTTTATAAGACAACAACTGCTTTGGAATTTTTACAGGACTTTTCCAGATCAAACGAAAATGGCAGATGCAGGTTTTCTGAATCTTCACACAGTGCAAACACAAACTCCATTTACTCCTTCATTAAGCCAGTCAGTGAGGTCAGAATCACATGGACATGACTGGTCCTGTCCATTACCAGGACACTTGCTCAGGTGTAATGAACAAATTATGACAGATCCAATGATTATGACATCACATCACATGCAGGATTTAAGGGGAACTCCAACATGTCATTAAAGAGTAAACAAAGCCACTGAGAGAGATCTAATGTGAAAACCCCTGTTCTAGAGAGGTTTACAGAGCCAGAACTGTTCTCAGTGGTCAGAACCAGATATTCGAGGATATTGATAAGGGGAAAATGGACCACCATGTCTGCTATAATGTTCAGATGTACTGGAGTAATGAGGAGAGTTTGATGGAGGATATGATAGTAATAGTAGCAGATACTTTCTACATAGTTGGTGATGGCAGGGTGGGAATCTAGTTCAAGTCAAGTGGCCGGAGGATGGTGATTTTAGCAGGTACGAAGATATAAGGGGATGTTGTCTGTTAAATTCCCACACTGGATTGGTGAGTAGTTTTTTCTGGTGGAACAGTAAACATGTTTTGCTTTAAAAAGAAAAGTAAAAGGGAATATTTTAGAAAGTCTGACAGAGTACAGACTTGCAAGCCTGTTTTATGACACGTGATCCAATTTCAGTGTTATATATCAGTATCATAAAACATGGACATGCTGAAACAAGTTTCTGTTTGTTAAAAGGGAATTCTTTATTCAAAGAAAGCTGCTGCTGCAATGATCAAATATTTCAGATATTCAATATTAAGACAGATGAGTGTAAAGGACAGATCAGTGTTACAGTCAATCATTAATATATCATATCATATATTATTACCAGCTTTTGTAGCCTATTTTTCATTTTAAATCCTTTCTTGCTGCAACGTTGTGGCTGTTCTCTTGACCTAAAGAGTTTACAGTGCTGGTACTTTGGTGGTCTTTATGTCTAAGATATGTGTCAATTGACCATGTTTTCATCAAAAATTTACTTCAACTAACAAAAACTTTATATCTCAGAAATCTTGTTGGAATGTAATTCAATAGTTAGAGTTCACACTAGGGCTGCACATTATATTATTTTAGCAAATACTTTTATATAAATATATATATATTTTTTACCTGCAAAAAAATATATTTTTTTAATTAATAGAGTGGACAGTGACAGGCTCCCATGAAGATGCTAATATGTGTGTGTGTGTGTGTGTGTGTGTGTGTGTGTGTGTGTGTGTGTGTGTGTGTGTGTGTGTGTTTATAGCTGTGTATAGATTGTGGGGAGGAGGGATTTAAATTGCTAATTGAGGGTACATGTGAGTGGACATGTGTGTGTGTGTGTGTGTGTGTGTGTGTGTGTGTGTGTGTGTGTGTGTGTGTGTGTGTGTTGGCATAAGTGTAATGACCATCTGCAGAGTCCATCATTTTGACCACAGAAGTAAAGCAAGATTTAGAGTGAGACGGGTGCAAGAATGGTAAGCGCACACTTTCTAATGTTGTTTTTATTCAGTGAATAAAATGCAATATTATATGCATCTTATACTCTGTATAATAATAAAATATAATATTATTTATATATGTTGTATATATTATGAACATTCATGTTTGATGGCATGATTTTGATATGAGGTTATTGGAATGATTCCTGGGCTAAAATATAGGATTTTGTTTTTTGTTGTTTTCTTTTTTGTTACAAATACAAGCATTTTGTTATTGCTCTTTATTGTTGTTTTAATATAATTTGTGTAGCTTATTTTAATTTCTTTATATCTGTTTCCATATCTCAAATTCCATATCTACCCTAAATCAATAAACCATATAAGGTTTATTGTGTACACATATATTTAAATATTATTTCATAAATTAAATAAACTGTGAACTATTACATTATATGTTCTACATCATATTAATGTATTTTCTGATTTAAAATTAAGGATTTTAATTTAACTCTTACTATTGCATTCAATTTCCAACAAGATTTGTTAGATGTGTTTTTTAGTCCTTTAAACTGATATAGGAGTGTGATCACCATAATTTCATATACTGTTTCTAGACTGGTTCTCATAGAGCTCACTGCTTTAAAGTGCCAGATCTTCATTTCCTGTTCAAAGTTATACTTGTATACCTCTGCATTTAATGATAAAGATGCAGAAAATATATGGTGGAATAATTTAAGAAACCAAGTTGTATTAGGCTCTTTAACTATTTAAGGTGGAACAGAAAAATCTAATAGGCAGCTGGTGAACAAGGAGCCAACACTAATTCTATAACAGCTGCAGCAGTTGATGCATCAGTTAAGGTGGAATAGAAAAAAAAGAAGCCAACTTAGTGTTTTATTCTCCAGCTTGCAGATTTGTGGCAACTTAGAATAGGGCCCCAGTAACTGCTTCACTGTTTACCTACTTAATGTTTTAGGGTGGAGTTGTTATCATAGTGTTTTGGTGTATTTGGTAGAGTTTAAACGAGTATTAGATCCTATAAAACTATCAGCATTTTCGTTTTCTGCTTCAAAGTTTGGTTCATGTTTCTTTACTGTAGAGCTATGAAGTGTTTAAGGTGGTGTAGAGTCCAATGCCCCTAGACCCTGCTGCACACCCCACCTCTATCTTATCCTGACTATGGTTACTAGATCTAGATTATTATTTATTAACAATCCAACTTCAAGAAGATCACAAGTTTACCTCTTGTATAGTTTTTTCTGCTTCTCATGTCATAAAGCAGTTTTTCTCAACCTGTGGGGCTGGGACCACCAGTGAGCCATGAAGCACATTAGTGGTCTACAGTCATCATAAGAGGGAGACAGTTGGGTGTATTGGGCCAATAATGCTACCTCTCCCTAATTTAGGGCAAGAGGAAAGCATGGGGCAAGGGCACTTTTAATTTATGGGGCCCTTTACAAGTTGCATGATGTGTGTACTGGTCGGTCCAGCACTTCATTACTTCATCCTGTGGCTTTGATTTCAGCACATCAAGCCATGTTGCTCAATTCAACCTCACTCCAAAAATGATTTGTGGCCATCTCATGGAGAAATGCATCCATCTGCCTAGCTAGGGATCTACATCATCTGTTAATGACTGCTTGGGAAAATTATACCGTGATTTTCTTAATTTAAAATATTTTTTTGAATATTGCATTTTTGTCATATCACCATCCCTTATGTAGCTTCTATTTTGCCAACACAATGTCAATATTTCAGTATTGTAGTAATCGTAAACTCTCCCTGTGTTGTTCTTTTTAACAGTATGGCTTCATTAACACATGCTTGAGAACCCTTATGGTGGAGAGGTTTGGAGAAGACACATGGGACAATCTGAGGTCAGCAACTAAATATTTAGTACGTAATGGCATTACATTCTTTAGGGTGATTTGTTTGTCTCTTTCTGAGCAAAGTCATATTTTTCAGGTTGTTAGCAGAGGTTCAAGACACCTTCATGACCTATGAAATTTACGATGATGTCATCACCCTTCGCCTGGTGCAAGAGGCTTGTAAAATGCTGGGTGAGCTTTAATTCACACAAACAATTTTTGAATGGCCTAGCTTTCAGTCTTTTGAATATTCAAGGGCAAGGTTGAGGTGTGGGATGTGTCGTGGACATGCTCCCTTAACACGATAGACCTTTTTACGTTCTTTTCAGACATGGTTAAAGCACATGCTCTTTTTTCCAGCTCCCATTCATCATTTCCACTGTTATAGGTTCACAAACATTATCCATTTCATAGTTTGAATGAAGTGTTCTCTTCTGTTCCTCAGTGAGCCCAAGGTCGAATGCATGGTCGATAAATGAAGGCAGGGACTAAAAACAAGAGAAAGAAAGTAGAGAAAGAGAGTTAGTGAAAGGCCTTTGGGCTTTTTGCGGGCAGAGCTGCTGTATGTGTTGGCCTTGGGGAATGGTTGCGTTGATCAGAGAGTGAGTGAGAGCTGTGTGTAGGTGTTAACAATGTCCCTGCTGAAGGCTGCCCATTGAGAGCAGTGTGTCACAGAGGATGCTGTTCTGAGTGTGAATCCCTGTGAGTGTGCAGGCAAGGACAGGTGTGAACCTCAGGACAGGCAGCACACCTGGGCTCCAGTGAATACTGGGCCTGAAGGACCAAGCAGTTACTTTTGTACAGTAGTATGGGACAAACATTGCCTTTAAATAAAAAAATAAATAAATTGTGAGTGAGTGAGTCTCCAGAAACACTTCAGTCCAAAACAAAAATAACCATAAACATAGAAAAAAAAAGACTTTTAAATAGCTGTCCACTGTAGTGACCACCATAGGTGAAAGGGTTAAAGCACTTTACGGTAACATATTTACCACAAAACAATGACTTTAAATCAGGGTAATGCTTCACACTAGTTACTGCATAATGTAACTCTGGTGAAGAACTCCTATTGCAATCACTGCATAATGCTGCATAGCCTGAGTCATATTTAAATAAAATCCTGTAATATTACTCTGCATTAGTCCATGTGCTTCTATCACTTATCAGTGATGGTTTTGTGTTGCTTAGCTTGCATGTGTAAAGCATGTCATTTATGGGTGTTTGAATGTGTGAACTGTTGGCAGAGCCTCAGAGCAAGGATTCTATGAGCCATTTCTCACATAATTTAATCCAAAAAAAATAAAAATGTATATACATATATATGCTCTAGTGTGTTTTGTCTTCTAGATGTGTCCTCTGAGGTGGTATTGAAGCTGTTTGGAGAATACTTCTTCAGTTTCTGTAAAATGTCTGGCTATGACACAATGTTACGTACTCTTGGTGGAAACCTAGTGGAGTTCATTGAAAACCTTGATGCCCTCCATAGTTACCTGGCACTATCTTATCAGGTATAATAAAGTCCTATACAACTGTCCATCTCATTTAAGTTAACAGCTGCCCCGGCAGCTCCTTTTAGATTAAAGCCATCCCTGAACTATGACTTTAGAAATTACTTTTTATATGCATTAACTTATTAGATTTAATTGAACTGACATAAAAAGTGAATGTGCACAGTTACTGCTGCTGAATTATGATTACAATTAGTGCATATAGACACTGGTATATTGCTTTTAGCCAATTCTAGCAGAAAATGCTGGACTAGATAATGGAGGTAAACAGAAATTAGCACAATCTAATCCTATAACAATAATATATTCATAGCACTTGACTTTTTGCACATTTTGTTATGTTAGTTATATTACAGCCTTATTCCAAAATGGTTTAAATTATTTTTTCTTCACAGTATAACTCATGATGACAAAGTAAGAAAAGTTTGTTTGAAATCTTTGCAAATGTATTAAAAGTAAAACACAAAAATATAATGTGCATAAGTATTCACAGCCTTAGCCATGACAGGAAATTGAGCATCTTGTTTCCACTAATCATCCTTCAGATGTTTCTACAGCTTGATTGGACACCTGTGGTAAATTCAGTTGATTGGACATGATTTGGGTAGGGACACACTTGTTTATACCTGTTTATACCTGAATATACCTGAATATACCTGTTTAAGGTCTCATAGTAGACATGTCAGAGCACAAGCCTAAGTCTAAGGAAGTGTCTGTAGACCTCATAGACTGGATTTTATTGAGACACAGATCTTGGGAAGGGTACAGAAATGGTTCTGCTGCATTGAAGGTCCCAGTGAGGACAGTGGCTTCCATCATCCATAAATGGAATAAGTGTGGAACCCCCAGGACTCTTCCTAGAGCTGGCCATCTGACCAAACTGAGTGATTGTGGTAGAAGGGAGGTGACCAAGAACCCAATGGTCACTCCAGAGCTCCAATGATCTGTAGAGAGAGGAGAAACTTAATGCCAAGAATTATGTCTGAAGAACCTAGGCTCTCCTAATCACTTAGCCAATACCATTCCTATAGTGAAGCATGGTGGTGGCAGCATCATGCTCTGGGGAGGTTTTTCTGCAGCAGAAACTGGGAGACTTGTCAGGTTTGAGGGAAAGATGACTGCAGCAAAGTACAGAGACATCCTTGATGATAACTTGCTACAGAGCACTCTGGACCTCAGACTGGGATGAAGGTTTATCTTCCAACAGGACAACAACCCTGGCTTCGGGACAAATCTTTGAATGTCCTTGAGTGACCCAGCCAGAGCCCAGACTAGAACTTGATTGATCTGGAGATATCCAATAATGGCTGTGTACTGATGCTCCCCATCTAGTCTGATGGAGCTTGAGAGGTTTTGCATAGAAGAATGGGATAAACTTCCCCAAAACAGATGCAAGTTGAAACATCGTACTCAAAAAGACTGGAGACTGTAATTGCTGCCAAAGGTGCTTCAACAAAGTATTGAGCAAAGGCTGTTACATTTTTTGTGTTTAATTTTTAATAAATTTGCAAAGGTTTCAAACAAATACTTCTTCATTTGTGTGTAGAACTTTGAGGGGGAAAATTAATTGAATCCATTTTGGAACAAGACTGTAACATAAAAATGTGCAAAAAGTGATTACATTCCAGATTTCTTTTGTCTGATAGCAGGGTGTTCAAAGGTGTTTTCAGATGTTCTGTGGAGTGAAGATATGAAGTCGAGTTTCCATTTGAGATCCATAATCAAGATTTCCAAATCAGTATCAGCATTAAAAAGGAATGTGTTTCTAATTACAATGAATTGTACTTTATCTCCAGCTCACCACACAGAACATCTACTGAAATGTTCTTATACTGAGTTCAAAACACAGCCTCATTGTAAATCCCTCAGCAGTATGTCAGCATTATCTCTGTGTATCTCTGAACTCTCTCAAATATAATGCAGGCTTAAAGTCTCCTTTTGTTACTTTTGCCTCAGGAAATGAATGCTCCCTCTTTCCGCGTTGAGCGAACAAATGATGGCAGAACACTGCTCCACTATTACTCTGACAGGAAAGGACTCCACCACATAGTTCCTGGTACAAAATACATATATTTAAAATAAAGAGCTATTGATCTACATAGATTCCTGCTCAGTGACCTTGAGATCAAGTCTAGAGACAAATTCCAAAGGCTGAAAAAGACCTTTGTTCTTGCTCTTTGCTCCTGTTTCCATGGCTACATGGCAGGCATTATTGAAGCAGTGGCAAAGGATTTCTTTGGCAGCAAAGTGACCATGACCATCCTGGAGCAGCCAGAGGAGGAAGAGCGCACAGGAAAGAAAGAACATGTGATTTTCCTAATGACACAGACGAGTGAAGGGGCCAGTGACGAAGCCCACTCAAATGGAGGGGATGAGAGTAAAGAGAGAATAGTCATGTCAAGTAGGTACACCAGCAAACTAATTTTCAGTTTCCATTTTCACTTTCATTTCCTGCACACTATAAGAAAAGTACAGAAATTCAAAGTAATCCAGCATGTGGCTGGTAAACTGCAGTGTCTGTGTATAATCACTGTAAAATCTACAATTTGTAGATTTATAGATTTACCTACAAATCTTATATACTTTTAAGCAGGACACAACATCCTAAATGTTTTAATGTAAAAGATCAGTCAGTCCACCTCTGAAGCAGTTTTCTTTCTCTTTTTTTCTTTTCTCTTTTTGCTGGGAAATGGCCTGATGCACTTCATCATATAAAAATATTATGAATACACATGTTTGCTAATTGGCCATCAAGCAGGATAATGATCCTAAGCAGGTCTTTAAAGTTTTGACAAAATGGCTTAAGAACAGGTGAATATAGTGAAGTGGCCATTGTGAGTGGATTGAAATCTTGACTTGAATTCCATATACTATGTATATTATATTATATAATATATAATCTCTCTCTTATATGTATGTGTGTGTGTGTGTGTGTGTGTGTGTGTGTGTGTGTGTGTGTGTGTGTGTGTGTGTGTGAGTCAAAACATTTACCTTTTCATTTCAGACAACGTTCCACATTCGTTCTGCCCCAGTTATCCGAAGAGACTATGGATTGAGGAACAAGCCTTCTGCAATGCTTTCCCATTTCACATTGTCTTTGACCAAGATGTAAGGCCTCTTTCATTTGTAGTCTGTTGGGATTGATTTACATTCAGACGGGAAAGATGGTACTGTATGTCCTTCTACATGGCCTCATTTACATCTGTCTGTATCTTTGTAGCTTATTATAAAACAGACTGGAGTGAACATCCAGAAGTTTGTGCCAGGGTTGCAGAAGACGGGGTCCCGTTTGGATGAGTACTTTAGTGTGGTCCATCCTGAGGTCACCCTCAGCATCTACAGCATCAAGAAGTTCATCAACAGCCAGTTTGTGCTGAAAACAAAGAGGGAGGTGCTTCCCGAGCTCTTCCAAAATCAGTCCATGCTCAAACTAAGAGGTATTCTTTGCACTATAAATCAGAAATTTCGAATAGTAAAATCTCTTTATTAATAACCATGAAACACATGAGCCTTATTAATTATCAAACTATTCTTGAGTTTAATAAAGCATGTTAGAGCAGAGAAATGGGAAACCTGCTGTGGCCTTCCATGAATTCAGCTGCAGATGGTTGCTTTAATGGCTTTAATCATTAAAAAAATGTTGCACCCAGAAGGAAGTATCAGACTGCCAGTTACCTCCAATGAAAAATTATTAAACTTTTTCACTGATATGGCCAATATTTTTTGAGCTTTACATACAGAAGTACGTAGGGTGTCTAAGTATGGCATCAGGTAATGCAACATGCCAGACATCTCAGGATGGAGTTGTAGAAGTTCCTAATGACATCCTGCAGTAATCCATCGTATACAACTTGAATATTCTCACTCAGTTTTGATTGGTAGTAGGAGTGGACTGTTAATAGCACGTCCAATAGCATCCCACACTGTTTCAATTGGGATAAGTCTGGCAATGTGGAGACAATTTATTGGTCGTCTCCAATAGGAAAAAAAAAACAACACCTTACTCAAGATGACCCGATGCCATTCTGAGTCACTCTGTGACAGTCTGGCATGACATAACTGCAGTCTTAATACTAATGTGGTGTTAAGGGCAGTCATAACAGTCTGCATGCATGTAGTCGTGCATCGTGCAGCCGTCTGTGACCCATGGAGGGTATCACTACTCGCTGCATCTCCACAATCATGGCAGTTGTCTCACTCTGTGCATGTAATCTGGCGGTTCTTCTTCCCCATGATTCGTGTAGGTGTCCCAGATGCTTCATGTTGCTGGTGTGTGCCTTCTTTTTTCCACTGCTATGATAATATGATGTGCAATACATCTACAAGACCATTCTGCTTCTCAGAGTCCTAAGATGTGACCACTCTCTAACTCTTTCAACTGCTTGAATTGCTTTCAAACTCTTCTCCACAGCAGCACAAGTGGAATGACCTTATATAGTTAATCAGGTACAGCGGCAACAAACAGCCTTCAGATTTTCAGTGCAACAAAGCTGCCAAAAGTCTTATCAGCCAATCAGAAGTTGGTAACTGGTTTTGACCAATGAAATTCTGGCAGTCGCTCTTCTGCATTCTCACTGGTAGGGAAAACACACCTCCTTTTGTAATGTGGCCTATATACACATAAATTACACATATGCATTAGATATTCTAATATAGATACATATGAGTTATTAATCTAATTGTCATTAATCATCATTAAGCAGGCCATTACTCGACCCAGTTGTCAAAGCATGCCATAGTACAATGTTTCCCAACCCTGTTCATGGAGGCACACATGCTCTGCATATTTTAGAGTTTACCCTTACTCCTCACACTCTTGATTCAACTAATCAGCTCATTAACAAGCCCTTCAGAGTTGCAAGGGGTGTGTTAAAGCTAAAACATTTTGGGAATGTGTTCCTCCAGGAGCAGGGTTGGGAAACCTTGCCATAGTTTACATGTAGAATTATGTAAATTAAACAGTAAGGCAGATATTTTCAGAGGCTAAAAGCACAATATCAAATAATCCCAGTAAAAGTATAGTCAGGATATTTTGATTGACTGTATCAGAGGTTATTTGGTTAGCGGTTTATTATCGTTAATAAACTGTACACATAATAAAGTGCTTATTATTTGATTCACTGTACAATATTCTAGCACTCAAGTAAATAATAACAGTAAACTCAGATTGTAAAAATGCCCCCAGGAACACAAAATGTTGATAATAAAAGAATTATTTGTTATGAAAACATTAAAAACTGTGGCTCAGACAGTGTAATGTGACCTACTGGAAGATGGTTGAGCTTCTGAAGATAATGCTGAAAATATTTATTTTAGGCGATATCCTCTTTAAATTTATTTTGAACAGTCCTTGGTTGGTGTTGGGCATGACTTGAAATGTCTGAGAGTCAAAAGCCATGAGACATTCAGCTGTTTTCATCTACCCAGCCATCGAGAGGGGCTAAACAGAAAGTTGCTAAACACAGGGCGACCCCCCTGCCATTAGCATCTCAAGAGGACCTGTTGTGTAAGATTTGTGCAATTAGGGCTCAGCTAAAGACTATTGATCAGTTAAACACTATTGATGATACTAGGGACTCAAAGCTTTCCTCACTGTGCACAGCCGTTGCTGATTTAACTGGGGAAATTATCTGAAATGAGTCCAGACTAACAGAAGAGGAGAACCGTGTCTTAGCCATGGATGACCTCGCTGTCTTTCATGGCAGCCGGTTGGACATGCTGGAGAATGTTCAGCAACTTCAATCAACAGTTGACGACCTGGAGAACCAGGGAAGGCAGAAAAATATCAAGATTATAGGATTGCCTGAGAATGTGGAGGGGCAAATGAAGATTGTCCTAAATTTATGTTTGACATAATTGTATTATTTAATAATAAACACCAGAATTTAGATGTTAGGGCCACAGATTTTAAATGATATTTTGATCAAAATCAAAACTAGAGAGGCCAGTTTGAGATGGTTTGGACACGTGTTGAGGAGGAATAGTGGATATATTGGACAAAGAATGTTGGAAATGGAGCTGCCGGGCAGAAGAAGAAGAGGAAGACCTCAGAGAACATTTATGGATGTAGAGGAGGCATGGGATAGGGCAAGATGGAAGCAGATGGTCCGCTGTAGCGACCCCTAAAGGGAGCAGCCGAAAGAAGAAGACCCAGTAGTTCAATTTACCTCATAACATAGCAAAATAGGCCCCATCGTTCCCTCTGACCACACCCCAGTGTATATGTAAATCAAATTGAAATATCAACATCTAATAGCAAGACTTGATTATTATTTAACTTCTCTCTGCTTATTAATATGGCATTTTGTGTTTGTATGCATCAGCGCATTTTTTTTTGGGAGGATAATAAATATTCTCCCATATCATCAGCTATCTTATGGGACACAGCGAAAGCCACAATCAGAAGCAATATTATCTCCCACTCCTCCTTTAGTCAAGAAGATGCAGATTCAGGAATGTTTAGATCTAGAGGCAGAGGTTGTCTGTTTGGTAAGACTACATAAATCCTCTCCCACTCAGTTAGATTGTATGGGGTGATGCCAAGCTCGAGCTGAGCTTAATTTGAGCTAAAAAACAAAATAAAAAATTGCTCCATTTCTCAAAACAGAAATTTTATGAATTTGGCAATAAATCAAGTTGCCTCCTTGTGCACCAATTAAAGAAAGAACAGAGTGAGAGAACCATTAAATCCTGATCGTTTGGTTTAGTATGTGCCCTCAGCCATAAACAGCTCCTTTGAAAGTTTTTATCAGTCTCTTTATAAGTCAGAGAATACTACACTAGAGACAGATAGTCTTTTCTTAATAAACTCTCTTTGTGCCATATCAGAAGAAGACAGACCCAATTTAAATACTATTAAAATGTCTCTCTGAAAGAGTTTTCCAAGCATTTCAAGCCATGCCTAAAAAATCCCCCGGTCCTGATTGAGTTTTTGTTTGTTTTGGCCTGAATTTCATCCAGTTTTGCTACCTGTTTTTCATGATAGAACATGGTTCCTTCCTTGAAACCTGGCCACACTTTGCTTAATTGTGGCAGTGTTTAACAAACTTATTGATTTGTAAGATGTGCAAACCTTCAGGACTACACATCTTACAGATCAATACAATATGTTTGTTAAACACTGACTGCAAAATTTTAGCTAAGGTACTTGCTCTGAGGCTGGAGGTGGTACTGCCAAAATTAAACTAGCTTTGTGAGAATAAACATCCCATTTTTATCATATCACTTGATGCAGAAAAAGCCTTTGTTCATGTGGACTGGGCTTTTCTTTACTTTTTGCTATTAGTTCCTTTTTTTTAAACTTCTTTTTATGTAGAATATATATAAAAATACTTCTATATTCCGATCCTCTTCTATATATACTTCTATATATACTTCTATATATACTTCTATATTCCGATCCTCGACCCACAGTTCTAGCCAAAGGACATATATCATAAACTATACATATCAAATACATATCTCACCTTTAATATTCTCTTTGGTGATTGAACCATTGGCTGATTTGATCTGATCTAATCTCAGGGATTAAAGTGGGAGATGAGGATCATAGAAGTTCTCATTATGCTGATGACATTTTAATATTTATTTCTAACCTTCTTAAATTTCTTCCTGTAATATTGCATGGCATTGCTCAATATAGTACATTCTCCATTCAAAGTTCATGGCATTACCATTTAATGTCTCCACTGACCGTTTTTATAATCTCTAATGTTAATATTATTTAATATTAGATATCAATTATCTAATATTATTCTTTAATAACTACCTGCCTCTTGTAAATACAATTAAGCCAGATTAGGCTGTCTTCTGCACTCCCCCACTGTCTATCTTTGGCAGAATAAATATTTCGAGAATGCATGTTCTCCCCTGTTTTCTATATTTATATCATATTTATTCTTAATTTATTATATTCTCCCTTGTTATTTACCCAGTTTTTTTATATTATTCATTTGGAATAATAAAAAAAACATAGGCTTAAATTAGCTAACTTAATGAAACCTAAAGGGAAAGGTTGGTGTACAAAATGTCTATTATTGCTCAGCCCAGATTAAACACATTCTTAGTTGGTATGGAAACCCATTGGGTTAATATGGAGTCAATGACATGTTCCACTCCTTCTTTCTTTTAGCATTTATTCATAATGTGAAAAATCTGAAAAATGTTTCTGTTTTGAGTGTTGAGTTGTATCCAACACCTTGCTGACTTGGAAAGTCAAACATTGAATATTTGGGAGAAACATTTTGAAAGGGAATTTGATCAAGATCTTTGGGATTTTGTTTATTAGAATTTGTGTGCTCCAGTTAGTATGCATGAAATTAATTTCTACTTAACACCAGTTAGATTACACAAAATATATCCAGATGGATCTGATTTATGTTTCAAGTGTCAGGCACAGAGAGGAACATTTGTTCGTTCTTTTTGGTCCTGTAATAAAATTAAACAATTCTGAATGGAAGTGCATTTGGTAAACGAGGGCTTTTTTGACATGCAGTTTGCTATGAGCCCATCACTGTACCTGTTGAATGCCCAATTGGACAAGAACTTTGATTTCCAGCTGAGACAGATATTTATTTTGATGGCCTTAAAGCATCTATTACTTTGGTCCTCTCAATAGGTCCCTTCATTGACATCCTGTTTCTCTCAGCTGACGTCTCTAATACCTCTCGAGAAACTGACTTATGACCTCCACCAGAGATTGGAGTGGTTGTGGCAGGTGTGGTCCCTTCTGTTCACCTACCTGGAGGGTCAAATATATATGTAAAAATATAATTTGATATTTTATTCTTTTTCTGAGAGTTTTGTATGTAACTGTAATATGCAGTGCCATTGTTACTGTTGTATATGATGTCTGGGTGCAACTTAATAAAAAAATTAAAAAATTGTGGCTCAGCACAGTGTAGAAGGGTAAGTAGAACGTCAATCGGTAGCACAGTTCAACAGAACACCGATCCAATGCAAATGTGTATGTTTTCAAAACCTAAGAACCCACCTATTGTACTAGGCAAAAATAGGTGAAACATTAAATTTATAGAAACATTCCTTAAATTAGTCCTTGACATTGCTGTTGATCCTGATTAAAGAGTAATGCTGTGGCACATTTATGTGTGTTTATATTGTAGGTCAGATGGTATGGATGGAGTCTCTGAACTGCATGGTGTATCTGTGTTCTCCTAAACTGCGTAGTCTGCAAGAGCTGGAAGAGCGAGGGCTGCACCTGGCTGACATTGCTCAGCATGACACTACACGTGACCTCATTCTCCTCAACCAGCAGCGACTGGCTGAGATTGAACTGTCCAACCAGCTGGAACGTAAAAAGGAGGAACTGCGCATTCTCTCACGCAATCTGGAGGTGGAAAAGAAGAAGACAGAGACATTGTTGTATGCCATGCTGCCACGCCATGTTGCCAACCAGTTAAAAGAGGGGAAGAAGGTTGAAGCAGGTAAACTTTTTGAGACATTGATGGAACTTTGTACCATCAGGTCACTGACGTTTTTACCATTTCAAGTTATTCACTGGACTTAGTCAGTAAATGTCAGTAAAAAAGAGAAAAATTAGGGTCTAAATCATTCAGCCATTTTTATCATCATTGTGTGATGAATTACCAGTGAGTAATCCAGCTCAGGAAAAAGCTAAAATTCAATTGTTTCCAAATGCATGTTCAATGCTCTGTCCACATTTACATGATCAACCTGCATGCAGACTTCAACTGATCAGCAAGAGGGGGCAGGGCTAATGACATCACTGACCCAGATATTGGGTTATAAATAAAAATCAGAAGGAAGTGGCTTTTTGCTCTCTTTCTTTGCTCACACAAAATACATTTTAGAATAAAAGTCGAATAAAAGAAGGGATAATGATGCATACAAAAATATCAAAGATAAAGAAAATTCAGTTTGTTGCTTAATTTTATTTGGACCACTGTAAAGTATTTTGAAAAATGTATTATTATAAATACCCTTATTAATCTAATCTTTACAAATATACATTATTGCATTTCAAAAAACACTACAAATGATCAATTTTCAACAGGATTTCTGAGATTTGTGTTTAGTCCCTATAAGCAAATGTAGGCATAAGAATTTTTTTAATGAAACCATGGTCAAATTCATACAAATATGTAAATTCTGTTCACCTTACACTTCACCTACATTCATCTTAATTGAAGACTAGTTTGAGTAGTCTATGATCTCCTGAAAATAATATCAGGCATGTGTGATTGTCTCC
Organism: Acestrorhynchus altus; assembly: GCA_034509495.1. Classification (NCBI taxonomy): domain Eukaryota; kingdom Metazoa; phylum Chordata; class Actinopteri; order Characiformes; family Acestrorhynchidae; genus Acestrorhynchus; species Acestrorhynchus altus. Next base: position 15,633,918 of record CM067523.1, on the reverse strand, counting down.
TTTAAATACTTTTCTAATTGAGAAACTTTGATGATTGTTCAGCTTCATCATATAATCAATTCAGTGCTACACTCACTTGTTCCTCTTTGAATTACATTAATGAATTATGTGTAACTTGTTGTTTTCTGATGTTACTTCACCTCAGGAGAGTTCAAGGTATGTACCATTCTCTTCAGTGATGTGGTCACCTTCACGAATATCTGTGCAGCCTGTGAGCCCATCCAGATAGTCCACATGCTCAACTCCATGTACTCAAAGTTCGACCGCCTCACAAATGTCCACGATGTCTACAAGGTTAGAAAAAATAAAAGATCTTTATGTTTCTACTTCAAGGTTCATGAAACATGTCTAAGTAATTGTGAGCCATTGCAGAACATCTAAAAGGTTTTCCAAGGTCAAACAAACCACACAAAATAGCGTGATGATAAAGATTTCAAAAAATATTTTTCTCTGGCTTGCTGGTTCAGACATTTATGTAATTCAGTGACAAGGTTTGCAATTCATATGTTAAGTATATGAACATAATTTCATGTGGCTCAAAGTATAATTAACCACAAATAATATTTCAAACATCTGACTAAAAAGATTCAATATAGTCTTTTCCGTGAGATCACAAAGCAGTGCTTTCATTGCAGGTTGAGACGATTGGCGATGCCTATATGGTTGTTGGCGGTGTTCCCATCCTGAAGGACACCCATGCTGAGCGTGTGGCAAACTTTGCCTTGGGCATGAGAATTGCTGCTAGGGAGGTGACCAACCCCATCACAGGGAAGCCAATACAGGTGGCAGTTTTTTTTTAATGTCTGATTAATTGTGGTGATGGTCCAAGTGGGATTCCTGATCCCATCTGTCTAATATTAATCTTTAAGAAATACTTTGAATTAATTGAAAGTGATGATAATGATAATGATGTTGATAATGATTATGATTATGATAATGATTTTAAAATAGATGTGATGATGGCTTCTTTAAACCTTTACATATTTCTTCAGATAAGATAAAATAATAATTAATCATTATTAAAATAATTAAAAATTATTTTAACAACAGGCTGTCACCTCTGTGGTGACATCATTCCCATGTTCCCAATTTTTATCCCTACATGTTCTTCACATATACATCACATATACAAAAATGGCTGTTTTTGGAACCAAAAAGGGTTCCGTGCCATTGCCCAAAGAAGCCTTTGTAGCATCTCTGCTCATGAGTATATGCAAGCATTTCTTACTGATTCGTATATAGAACACTTAAAAATCTGGATATCATACAAACCTGCATCTGAACAACTGATGGAGGATAGAAGCACGTGATTGATGGAGAATAGTGCATATGAGAGGTCATTTAGGCCAAAATTCAAACTTGCCTCTCACACTCACTATCATACTCTCTGACACCTGCTATCAACACTCTCACACACTATCAAACCTCTCATACAACATCATAGTCTCACACTCACTATCATACTCTCTGTGACACTATAAAACCTTTCACACACACAACAGTATTCTCTCACACACTAGATTGTGAGTGTGAAAGAGTACAATGGTGTATGCGAAAGGTTTGATAGTGAGTGTGAGAGGTTTGACAGTGACTATAAGACAGTATGATGGTCTGTGGGAAAGGTGTGATAAGTGTCAGAGAGTATGAGAGTGAGTGTGAGAGGCAAGGCCTAAACGGCCTCTCATAGACTAACAGCACCTTTCCTCTAGCAGAGTATGGTAGTTACTGCATGAACCACATGGACAGAAGTCAGTCCATTATGCCATTTTTTCTGACTGTATAACGACAGTACAATTTTCAGTTTATGCATTTGGACACATGCCCATTCATTGTTTCTTCTGAAATCAAATGTATTAAAGTACCTAATCCTGCTTTTCTTGAAGTAAGTGTTTCTACTGTCCAGAGCACCATCATTCAGGAGAACACAGGCATTTGCATATCTGTGTCAGCAATGGGCGCAGCTTAAAATTTTGCTGCTGAATAAAGCTGAATGCATTCATCTGAATGGGCGTCCAAAAACATTTGTCCATACAGGTTACATGTTATGCATATAGTGAAAATGCCTGTCATATTGTCAATCCTTAGTATGGACATATATATTGTGTATATCATAAAAATGTCTTCACCCACCTTTATCGTGTGTGTTCCAGATCAGAGTGGGTCTACACACTGGTCCAGTGCTGGCTGGTGTAGTGGGTGAAAAAATGCCCCGGTATTGTCTGTTTGGAGACACGGTCAACACAGCCTCTCGAATGGAGAGTCATGGTGTCCCAGACCATATCCACCTGAGCCCTTTTACATACAGGTACAATATATGTACAAAGGATTGGCACACCTACACATTGATTGTTTCTCCTGAAATCAAGGGTATTACCAAACAGATATCAACTGTCGAGGGAAGGCTTTCTATTAGAGTTGATTGCATTGCTTTGAGGATCAAACAACAACAAGAGCAACAGTGACGGCAGGATGTTGGATGATCACCACTCCACTTCACCCCCAACTCCTTAATGATGGTGCTCTTTTCAGTACTTTCAGGATGAACTGTGGAGTTGGCCTGAGTTGATCGTGACAACATCAATGCTCTTTTCGCTGAATACAATCAGATTCTTACAGCAATTTTCCAAAATCTAGTCAACAGCCTTCCCTTGACATTAGAGTCAGTTACTCCAACAAAAGCAGGATAAAATCTTTTTAATTCCCTTGCTTTCAGAAGAAGTTAGCACGTATCCCAATACCTTTGGTCCATACAGGCTGTGGTCTATGCAGGAACCTATTCTGATGCAGAATGTAAACTGTAACATGGTGGGTTTGTGTTCTCGCTTTAGGGCTCTGATGGATAAAATGTTTGAAATTCGTGAAAGAGGTGAGATCCAGGTGAAAGGCAAAGGTTTGATGGACACCTACTTCCTGATTCAGAACTTGCTGCTGTCAGAGGATCAGATCATGGGCAAAGGGTCTGAGGAGACCTGTGTGTACAGAGATGATCAGCAGGAGGAGGAGCATCAACCAGACAGCAGGGGTATGTTCATTTGATATAATTATTTATTTAACATAAAGCATAAGGTTTTGGTGGGCTAATGCAAGTAGTCATTGCACACATAGGAATTCATTCTGGTCTCATAGACGTCACTCATTGTAGCCTCTATTGCTATGAAATGACAGTGCATTTAATGAGCTCTCATTATGCTGTTCAAAGAGCTGCTTGATGGGCAACTTTAAATCCATCTGGAATTAAAAATATAGAAGCCAACATTAGTTAAAGCATACTGTCAAAATGGTAGTGTAAAAATTACTTGCAAAAATGATTGGACTAATTCATCTCAAATAAAATATTGAAATAAAACATCAATGAAACATTGGTTCAGTCAAACTCAGTTTGATTTAAATAAAACCAGTAAAAAAAATCACGCATTCTCAGCACTACAGTAACACTGACACAGTGATGGTGTATTAGTGAGTGTCACATTAGTATGAGTGGATCAGACACAGCAGAGCTGCTGGAGTGTTTAAGCACTATGTCCACTCACTGTTCACTATTAGATACTCCTACTAGTTGCTCTATCTTGCAGATATAAAGCCAGAAACAGAAGCTCATATGTTCCTGCAAAGTTTATGTTGGTCATCTCTAGTCCTTAATTAGTGTTCACAAGATGCTGTTGGGAGAAGATTCTGATTGGTAGAATGTTCTTAGTCCAGCAGTTACACTGAGGGGTTTAAACACTCCAGCAGCGCTGCTCTATCTGATCCACTTGTACCAGATCTTGTCTACATTTGAAAATATTCATCTAACAATGTACATGAAAATTAATTCTTTCCCTCTTTAGATAAGACAGCAGAGGAGCAGAACAGTGTTTCCAATGGGGAGGAGGAGAGGATATCTCCCAAAGAGCAAAGCAGTAGCTCCTCTGCCCACCTTTCAGCTGATGACTCCTCACGTGAGGCTCCAACACTCTCAGCAGTCCATTACTACCTACCAGATTACTACGAACCCCTGGACAATGGTCTTCCTCCAGAAAATATGAATTCCCGTTTCTGTACAGTGCTTTAGATAAAGGAACATCAGGTAAACAATATATAGCCATCTCTTGGGTTTCATTAAAAATCTGTTTGGGAAAGTTAATCTGCAAGAGACATCCTCAGGCTGGCCCTCAGCAAGACTTTGCAATAATGTAGCAACATTTTCATGTCGTGTCAAAATATTGTTGCACAAATAGTTGCATCCAGAAGGAAGTGTTGGATTGCAATGCTATTGGGAAGGAAGATAAAGGTTACAATACAATAAATGAATAAAATATAGACTGAAATGGCCAATTTTTATTGAGTTACACATGCAGGAGTAGCAAGATGTATTGGATATAGATGTTTTTAATGATGTCCTGTGACAATCCATACCAATGTTCTCACTCAGTTCCTGCAGACTGTGTGGATGGGCTGGAGTGTTGATCCAATAGTATCTCATGCATTTTCAATTGGGCATAGGTCTGGTGATGTGATTGGGCACAGCATAATATCTGTGTCTTCAGGGCAAGCTCTTGAGGCACTGTCCTGTTGGAAGTGTGTGTTCAGAAAAGGTAGGACCACTGGTTGCAGGACATTATTAACATACTGTTGGACTGTCAAAGTGCCTGTAATGAAGATCAAAGGTGATCTGGCATAATACACAATTACAGCAGGCCTTCGGATTGTGTGATGTGGGACTACAAACCATTGCTGACCTTAGTGCCTCTACAGTGCCTCTACTCTCTACAAATTGATTGGTCATCTCCACTAAAACAAATGAGAGCCTTGTCACTGAAGATGACCTGCTGCCATTCTCCTTGAGTGACTCCATGAAAGTCTGGCATGACACCATTGGAGTCATGCATTGCAATTGGTTAATGACTTTTGGGTGTAACTATTTTTGATGATGAGTATGAGAGATATAATACCTTTGGGAAAAAGTGGGATCTCAGATGAATCAGCTTGTGTACAAAATCACAAGTTAAATGGGTTCTGAAGGAGCTTTAAAAATGTGTATCAGCATTTCACAGCATTCTAGAGTACCGTGATATTTTTATTTGACAGTATCAAATTCTTCGATTTAAAACTGTAGAGGAACCTCTTAGATTGCCTCAAGGAACTTGCTCGAAGCAAGTTATCTGCAAATGTATGAAAAATAAAACACAAAAATATAACATGTACATAAGTATTCACAGCCTCTGTCATGACACTGTCAGTGTCATGAGCTCAGGTGCACCTTGTTTCCACTGTTCATCCATCAGATGTTTCTACAGCTTGATTGGACACTATCATTATATTCTTTTTAACTTAACTTTCATTGAGTTGCAGTGATGTCTGATTCCCACTGTATCTGTTTACATCACTGGACAACGTCAGAAGTGTGGAATGGCTAGAGTCTCACCCACCCAAAGAAACACATGGCCACACATGGCTTTAATATCTTCCAGTTTATAACTTTTAAAACAGCCACCAAAGTGTCTTTCTTACAATTTGGGTAAATATACATATTATGCTTTAGGCAGGTGCATCATGCTCTCATTTGCTTCTGTTCAAAGGCATGCACTGCTGTAACACCAGACATCCCCGATGTTGGCTTTAAGAGGAACTTCTGTTGTGTTGTGTATATATTGTCATGCTGCAGATCATGACTGACAGCTTGCATACACCAGCTCTGTGGATACTAGCTTGCCATCTGGGAGAGACACCCTCAGGCTGGCCCACAGTGGGGGTCTTGGGTCCATGCTTCATGTGCACCTGTTTTCTCCCTGCATGTAAGGCTTAATGAAAACACAATCCACTGTTTGCACTTCAAACCAAGTCGCCCACGCATCAGTGAGAAAATCAGATGACAAACACAGATGACAGCCTTGTGTTAGGAAAGTCACCTGATGATTGATGGTTTAAACTTATTATTCAGTTTTCAATCTTAACCCATAAATGCTCAGACACACAAAGACCTTAAGTGACACATACAGAAGATCTACTGTAAAAGTGTTTGTTTCTAAAGGTCTGTTCCAACCCAGCAAGGTCTGATCCCATGGAATAAAAGCTATGAAATTGTTGTTGTGACACAAACAAAGCAGACTCCAGATGGTGTTGCATGAGAATAATCATGCTTATCACACAACCTGCGGGGGGTGAGTAATGTCCAAAAGACAAAACTGAGAAAAGGCCACTTGCGTGCCACTGTACTCCATATGTTCATGGAATGTAGTTCTCTGTTGTTTTTGTGTGATGGACCTGTGTTGACTTCTGGAAGCAAAACTTGCCTGGAAGTGATGCAAATTTCATTTGCAAGCCGTGAAAGACACCCTATCCATCAGTTTAACCTTTCAGGCCCAATTCTAATTAGAATTTCCAGTAGACACATATGATTGTATGCTTCGATACACATGTAAATTCAGCTTCTGAACACAATCTAACACAATCCCTAACAACTAACAACACATCATTAACAACTATTTTATGACCCATTTATGACCCAAACATACAGGGGTTAGACAATGAAATTGAAACACCTGGTTTTAGACCACAGTAATTTATTAGTATGGTGTACTAGGGCCTCCTTTTGCAGGCAATACAGCGTCAACTTGTCTTGGGAATGACATTTTTGGATACAATCCGGGTTAGCACCTGAACATCCCTTTCAAACAGCTTCCTCTTGCGTCCACAGTTAATCCTGTTGGATCGTCCTTCTTGATGGTATGCTGACATTACCCTGGATACCGTGGCTCTTGATACATCACAAAGACTTGCTGTTTTGGTCACAGATGCGCCAGCAACACGTGCACCAACAATTCGAACAATTCGTCTTTTGAACTCTGATATGTCACCCATGTTGTGTGCATTGCAATATTTTGAGCAAAACAGTGCTCTTACCTGCTAATTGAACCTTCACACTCTGCTCTTACTGGTGCAATGTGCAATTAATGAAGATTGGCCACCAGGCTGCTCCAATTTAGCCATGAAACCTGGTAGTAAATTATGGGTATTCAGTATCTATCCAAATGAATAAGTATGAAACTAAAATGAAAGAAAAATATGAGCATGGAGAACTGAAGTTACCCTGCAGTGTAAAACAGAAATGACAATAGTTGCTGTTTTCCCTTCTGTGTAAATGAATAACTTTTTCTTCTTCTGTAACTTTGTTGTGAGAATGTAAGCACACCATCATCTTTACTCAAATGCACCTTTAAGAAGCTAATCGTTTAAAAATAAAGAAACATACTTTCTTAGGCATATGTGGTGTGCTCATATCCTAACCCAGTCTTTACTGCACAAAGCAGAATGAAGATAAATGAGCTGTTAAATGATCATGCTGGAGCCATTTAACTTTGTTCATCACAACTTGTGAGGAGAAATTTTTGACATTGTAAAAATCCTTTTGGGAGCTCCAAGTGGCTCAGTGTTCTAACGTGCTAGCAGGTATGAATCCCAGATCATGCTGCTTATCGTCAGCAGCAGGAGTCTGAGAGAAAAATTGGCCATGCTCTCTCTGGGTGGGTAGATGGCACTCTCCCCACATCACCCCCAGTGTGATGCTGACCAGCACAGGTGCTTTGCTCCAAGCATGTTGGCTGGCCTCAATGATGCAATGGCAGCAGGTCAAAAAAAGATGGTGGCTGGCTTCACATGTATTGGAGAAGAAATGTTTGTGATTTATGGGGTTGGGTAATTGGTACAACAGTCATTTGGGCAAAAGGCCAAAAAACAACCAATAAAACCTGATGGTCCAGATGTCAAAGTCATTAAATCTGGCAGCTTGAATTTAGAAAAAGTAGTGGAAGTCTCGAAACATCCAGCAGGGAAAGCCAAGCAGGTAAACCGTCACATCCAACATGCTATATACACTCTCCATCCAATCCCTGCTACAATGCATTTTCATAGTGAAATGTTATAAATGGTATAAAATGAATAAAAGTAATAAAACCTTCTATGATTTAATGCATCTTTTTTTTTTACATTACATTTCTCAGTACATCAAATTCCTCCATGCGAAGAATAAATTTTAAGGCAAAAATCATTTACATAGGGGGTGGTGACAGGAAAATATCTGGCAACTTATGAAAATAAATAGTGTGCATTTGCATAATCAACTAATGAATACTGCATGCCAAATGAACAGAAAAAACAAATTCAGAAAATTCCATGTTAATGTCAGTACAGACACAAATCCTTGGCACTGTAACAAAATCTTTTCATCAAGGTTCTTTGCACAAAACAAAGTAGGCTACACATCACCTGTAAAATCCAAACTGTATTTGTACACTCTTCACTGACAGGTTATGGCATTCATGTATTGTGTACCACAAACAAACAAACAAAAAAAAAAAAAAAAAAAAAAAAAAACATCATCTGGACAAAAATAAGGAGCATTTAAAATACCTGGAAGAATACAAACATTCAAATTGGACGTGTTTTTCTGCCTTTTTCTTATTAAAGTGCAACAAAATGCTTCATTGAAGAAATAATACTTTCTAAAACACCAATAGTGTGTGCTGCAAACAGTAGCTGCACAGCAGTATTCCTTCAGGGCTTCTACCCCGACAAGGCAGCTTGCTGAGCTCAAAGTGACAGGTCTGACTCTGGAGTGTCCGTTTCTGAACCAAAGCGCGTTCCCATACCCATCTCTTCAGGGATAACTGTCGTTGTGTCACCATTTATACTGGCTTTGGGAAACAGCACAAGACCTATAGGGTGAATAAACAACTTTTAAAATGAATGGAAAGAAAAGATGTCAGGAAATACATTCCTACATGGAAAATAGCTGTACATTAATTTACTTAGAGTTCTGGAGTGTGCAACTGCCATAACTTTGTGCTTTGAGTAGTGTTCAAAATAATAGCAGTCCAATATCACTAACCAGATTAATCACTGTTTTTGGTATGAATTATATTACCACATGACAAACAATTTACCAGTTGGTGCAGTAGATTCTTAGAAAGCCAACAGACTCAGCATTCATGATATACATGCTATTGAGTCTGTGTATTTGAATAATTAATTGAAAGGTGTGTGTTCAAAATAATAGCAACGTGGAGTTCAATTAATGAGGACAATGATTCTGTGAAGAAACAGATGTGAATCAGGTGGCCCTTATTTAAGGGTGAAGACAGCACATGCTGTACATGTATTTCTCCTTGAAAGCCTGAGAAATATGGGTCTTTCCAGACATTGTTCCGAAGAGTAGTGAACTTTGATTGAATATAAAGTTGACTGGAGAGGGGAAAACTTATAAAGAAGTGCAGACAATAATAGGCTGTTCAGCCAAAATGATCTCCAATGCTTGGAAATGGAGAGCCAACCAGAGAGATGAGGAAGAAAACGCAAGACTACCATTCGAATGGATTGAAGAATAGCCAGAATGGCAAAGGCTCAGCCAATGGTCAGCTCCAGGATGATCAAAGTCAGTGTCAAGTTACCTGTGAGTACTGTGAATGTTAGAAGACGCCTGTGTGAAGTTAATCTATTAGCAAGAAGTCCCCGCAAAGTCCCACTGTTAAAAAAAAGACATCTACTGAAGCAGATACAATTTGCCAAAGAACACATCAACTGGCCCAAAGAGAAATGGAGACACATATTGTGAAAGTAAAATTTTTCTTTTTGGGTCCAAGAGCCATAGACAGTTTGCCAGATGACCCCCAAACTCTGAATTCAAACCACAGTACACTCTGAAGACAGTGAAGCATGGTGGTGCAAGCATCATGATATGGGCATGTTTCTCTTACTGTGGTGCTGGGCCTATTAACCGCATACCAGGGATCATGGACCAGTTTGCATATATCAGAATACTTGAACAGGTCATGGTGCCTTACGCTGAAGAGGAAATGCCCTTGAAATGTGTGTTTCAACAAGACAATGACTCTAAACACACCAGTAAACAAGCAAAATCTTGGTTCCAGTCCAACAAAATTGAGGTTATGGAGTGGCCAGCCCAATCCCCGGACCTTAATCCGATAGAAAACTTGTAGGGTGACATCAAAGATGCCGTTTCTGAGGCAAAACCAAGAAATGCAAATGAATTGTGGGATATAGTCAAAGCATCCTGGGCTGAAATACCAGTTGACAGGTGCCAGAAGTTGGTTGACTCTATGCAACACAGATGTGAAGCAGTTCTAAAAAACTGTGGTTACTCAACTAAATATTAGATTAGCAATTCACAGAAATGCTAAATCATAAAAAGGAGTGCATACTTTGAGTTTGTAAAGACAAATGCAGACACTTTCTTTTTGAACAGCCCAATGTTCATTTTTTTGTTATTTTCTGTAAAGTAGTAACAAGTTATATACATTATACGTTTTCATTTGGAAAACAGTATGCAATGTTTCCAATGCATGGAAATAAAAACTACTATAAAGATTTTGTGCTTAACTCATGTTTTTAAACACACTGCTATTATTTTGAACACAACTGTATAAGTATTGGAGCACCTGGTTTTTTTAATCAGTCAATCACACAGTTTTTTCTGAAATCAAGTGTATTAAGAGAGCTTGTCCTGATTTTGTTGGAATAACATTCTATACTGTCTAGGGAAGGCTGTCTACTAGAATTTGTAGCATTGCTGTGAGGATTTGATTGCATTCAACAACAAGAGAATTTGTCAGGTCAGGATGTTGGATGATCACCATTCCACCTCACCCCCAACTGATCCTCAAAGCATTCAGAAGAACACAGTTCCAGAGCTCCTCAGCTCAATGCTGGGGAATTTAAACCATTCTAGCCCATGCCTGACATTAGGCATGGTGCCAATAGGTTTATGTTTATCTGCTCCAGAGAGTGTCATTCTATTTCTCATACTTCTATGCAGGTATTAGACAAGCTGTTTGTGTAAATTTGCACATTTGGACATATAATACGTGAGCCATTATACATCCAGAAACTATTGTTGATTTATTGCAATCAAAATGTGAAGTAGTTAGTGGTTGCAGTGTGTGTGTGTGTGTGTGAGAGAGAGAGAGAGAGAGAGAGAGAGAGAGAGAGAGAGAGAGAGAGAGTGTGTGTGTGTGAGAGAGACAGTGAGAGAGAGCGAGAAAGAGCAAGAGAGAGAGAGCGAGAGAGAGAGAGAGAGAGAGAGAGAGAGAGCGAGCGAGAGAGACAGTGACTCACGTTCCATCTCCTCTGTACCAGTGTCACTTAGAGCCTCTGTATCTGAGCATGTCCGTGTGCGTCTCTGTGAAGACCTCTGTACTGCCACACATTCCTTTGGGACATTTGACCTTGAAACAGAGGCAAAGTGTACAATTAAAATGAGTAACAAAATAAAATAAAAACAATAACAATAAATATTATACGCTGTACCTCTCATAACTATAGGTGCCAGGGTGGCTGATTGATCGCTTCATCTATAAATAGAAAGAGCATATATAGACATAAATTTGTACAGAATTTGTGTAATAATTTTGAGTGTTCTCATTCTCATCAACACATACTGTTTATAATAAGGACACTAGTCCAGAATTCCTCTTAAAGATAAAGATAAAGAAAAACAAACGCGGTAAGGGTGCAAAAAAAGAGATCAATTTTGTGATAGTTTATTGTTTGGCACAAGGTGTTTGTGTCATTACAACATTCAAGGTCAGTGTGATGTGCTATAATTAACAGCATATAGATTTATAGTAAATAACACCTTATTTTACCCTTGCCATTTGAATAGGAGAGGGGGAGACAGGGGACATCAGTGGGTCTGAAGGACTTGACTGTAACATATCTGTCTGCAACTTGGAGTTGGCAATTTTCATACACTCCTCCAGTGTTTGAATGAAGGTATTACATGTGGCACTCAGCAAAGACGAAGCTTCGTTCCTTCTCTGGGAACACACAAAAAAGAGGAAATACTGTTTTTCATGTAGTACAGCAGCATGCAAAAGTTGACAGCCGTCTTCAAAATTACTGTTACTATGAAAGCAAGACGAACATGAAATGATGTGCAAAAGGCATAAAGTTACAGATGAAACACACTTTACAACATTTTAAGCAAAAACACTATTATTTTGGTTTTGTACAATTTTAGAGAGAAGAATAAAATATGGGCACCCTAAGGAAGTTGAGCACTCATAACTTTGACTGAGGTCTCAAACCTTAATTAGGCTGTAAAGGTTATGGCTTGATCACAATCATTAAGAAAGGCCAGCTTACGCAAATTTCAAAGCTTTATATATACCCAGACTCCTCTAATCTAGTCCCAAAAACAACATCCATATGTTCTTCTAAGTAGCTGCCTAGCACTGAAAATGAAGGCTATAAGAAGATACCCATGCTTATTCAGGTTGTCATTTCCTCAGTTGGCACCACAAAATTCAGTGTCAGACGTTTGCAAACAACAGTATAAATAAATGTTGAAGATGAAAATGCTAAAGAGAAAAATGCTTAAAATACAAAGGAAATGTGTCCTCTTTACCTTTATGGCTTTTGGAGATCATTTCATCTTCAATTTGCTTAACTTTTCACAGTAACTGTCATTTTGACCAGGGGTGACCAAACTAAAGCAACACTTGAGTGGTTTAAGTTGAAATGTAAACATATTGGAATACCCTAGTCAAAGCCCACTTATATTTACATTTGCAGCATTTAGCAGACGCCCTTATCCAGAGCAACTTACAAAAGTGCTTTGGCATTCAGATATTATATTCTGTATATATACTGTAAACACCTGAAAACAAAAACTATTAATGCCCAGAAGATATGGGAAGGCCATAAGAAGACAGTCGAGCTTGCTATTTTCTACTATTATTAATAAATGGCTGTGTGGGGGAATGTGGTGGTCAATATGTGATCTACAGGACCATGCAAACTCTAGCCGAGAATTGCTTGTGACCGTAGTTCTGAAGTGAACCACTATAATGATGGGATGGGTCTGATAGTGCTACCATCATGGGTCAGAATGTTGAGCTGGTTGACACCTAAAAATATCTGGGTTGGTTTGACAATATCTGGCTTGACAGTAATTTGGACTGGAGGGCCAACACTAACGCTGTGTACAAGAAAGGGATGAGCAGAAACTACTTTCTGAGGAAACTCAGGTCCTTCAAAGTGTGCAGCAAAATGTTGCCCATCTTCTACCAGTCTGTTATTGCAGGCGCTGTCTGCATTAAAGGTGGAAACACCAAGAAGATTAACAAACTGATCAGAATGTTGGCTCTGTTCTTGGATGCTCACTGGAGAGCTTTGAGGTGGTGATGGAAAAAGAACAAATCTCTATCACTTTAATCACTATCCTGCATGACACACTACCCCTCCATGACCTAATAGTCAGACAGTAAGGAGAGGTACAGGAGGTCGTTTGTACTGTGATCACACAGTACAACTGCTCTTCACTTTGTCAGACATTTTCACACACTGGGCCACTAACAGAACAGTCTCACTGAATATGGCTGGACATTATTACTTGTTCTATCCAATCATTGTACTGACACTTTATCTATACGTGTACATAACTGACAGACTCACTGAATGGCTGGTCATTACTGCCCTTCTATTCACTTCTCTCTGCACAGACAATATTCAGATTTTTTTTTATCTATCTCAGAGTGCTGTACTGTGGGTCTGCATGTGGATACTACTTAAATCAAGCCAGATGACTTTTGAAAACAAGTGCTGTGGAGTGGTTACATCAATATAGACATTTTTTTGTTAATCGGTACATCTGGTGCATTTGGGAAAAATATTTACTAAACATTAACCACTAATCAGGACTGTGTTAGACCCAGTGGCATTGGTAATTGGCAAATTTCAGCTGAAGCTGTAACTGAAGATTATACAAAAAATTATGCAAAATCCCAAAATTCACCACAGTGTACCTGAAGCTTTTGGAACAGTGTCATGACCTCAGCATAATAGAAATTCTCAGTTTTCATGCAAGTCAACTTTCTAAAATGTTGGTGAACTGCAGTATTCTGTCTGACCTCTGAATGGTCTCCATCCTGCTCCACAGACTCCTGAATGGTGTGGACCTGTTGCATTAATAAGTCACAGTACAAGCGCAGTTCTGACATCTTGGTTTTCAATGACTCTGTGGTCTCTGTTAGTTCTGAAAGACATGTACAAAATATCACAGCACACTGAAAACCTATATTGGCTCAAGAAAGAAATGATGAGTAAGAAACAAGTATGTGCACAAAAATACAGAAAAAAATCCGTCCATTTTTAGTTTTCTCCATGTTTTGTCCCCTGTTACTTCTCTGTATACAATTACATATTTATGGATGAATAGTCCAAAAGAAATGCTCTAAACTTAGTAAAATAAGGGCTTTAAGGCCATTTATGCTTTCTCCTGTAAAGTTGCTATTTTGGAGACAAAGTTTTATCAAAGTTTATTTGGAGACAGCAATGATCTAAAAGAGGCATGCCTCACCTCTTTCCTTTTTGGTTCTTGTGTCGATTAGGCCGGCCTTTGAGCTCCCCAGAGCCACCAGCCATTTCTGTCTCTCAGCTGCATTTACTGCTTTCACATAAAAATGCTGTTCTCCTGGTATAATCAACTCCAGCCTTGTGTTATCCGTTGGGTGAACTAGTTTACAAGAATTTGAAAAACAAAATAATTAGGGCAGCTTGAATGCTGCTGAAAGCTTACAGGTGATAATCACTTACTTCACTGAACAGATTCTGCATACAGTGCAAATATAAACCAGTAAACCTGACTTACCTTTAATTTCACACACTGACATCTTTATACTGCCCTTGCTGCCTTTACAGACATCATCTTGGGAGTCGTAATATGAAATTATTCCATTGTCCAATACAAACCACCGTGGCTGCCATCCTAAAATACATCATATCAGTTTATGTACTGCAAATTTTAATATTTTATTCACCTTTACAATGCTAGGCCAATTGTGTGGAATGTTTTTATAGTCTGATTTACTTTTATTTACCAAAAAATTAGAAAAGTATTTATTAGAGACAGTGACACATAACATATATTGTTATTTTCAGGACATACTAAGTTCCTCAAATTTGTCTTTGTTTGAGATATACAAATTAATAGATTTATTATTATGTTTTAAAGCACTGCTAAACATTTTGCTTCCATCTCACAAATCCTGTATCATCCAGAGTTTTTTGAGCTGAAACTGCATGTATGTTATTTGTATGATTACAATGACAAGCATATATAAAATAATAATAATCTATCCATAATACTTGGTGGTCCAAATAAAAGACAACTGAAATATCCTTTATTATTTTTTGTTATTTTTGTGTGTATCAGTATTATCTCATCGCTAGTCTGAAAATTGTGTATTCAAGGAAAAGAGCCAATAGCCACTCCATTAACATTATCCTTTATAATCCAATATCTGCATCAGTGATGTAATCAGTTTGCACCCTCTGGATGATCAGTCTGGGTCTGCATGCAGGCATCTTGGTATTTAAACTTGGATGTAATTCATTTGGAAACAAGTAAATTTAGCTGTTTTCTGAGCTAAATTACTCACTGAAAATTCATCTCATACTGGTCAGATGGGGTAGGAATTGTAGTTGGTTTATGTTTATCATGTCTGTAAGTTACTCTAATAAGAATTGACCAAAATGGTACATATCCTATGTATAAACTTCAAATCTGCAGCACATACAGGCTGATATTACAACAATACAACATGTGATCATATGACATCTGAAAAGGTCAGCAGATCTCAGCTTGCTGACAGTCCAACTGAAAAATAATGACAAATTCACAGTGAAATACTTAAACACTCACTGATATATTCACTGAAATACTGACATACTCAGAATAACTTTATTAATACCAGAGGAAAGTGGAAGTACTTACTGGAATACTCACTATTCCTGTATTTCAGTGAGTTTTTTTCTTTACTGCAGAGAGTATTTCAGATAGTACTTCAGTATTTTACTCACTGAAATACTGAAGTATGCACTGAAATACTGATATACGCACTGAAATAGTAACTAAAACACTGAAGGACTCACTGAAAGATCAATGTATTTACTGCAGTACTCAATATAGTACTCAAACTTACTCACTGAAATACTGAAGTACTCCCTGGCTACCTAAAATACTAAAGTACTCCCTGAAATACTGAAGTACGTAAAACTGAAAAACTGTAATTCACTAAAATAAAGTACTCCCTGAAACCCTCACTAAAATATACCAGTAATACTAAAAAATACAGACTCACTGAAACAGTGAAATACTCTCTGAAATACTCACTGAAGTACTGACTAAAACACAGAAATACTGAACTACATTCTGAAATACTCACTGACATAATGACTGAATAACATACTGAAATACTGACTGAAATAATGACTTAAGTACTTACTGAAATACTCACTGACATAATGACTGAATAACATACTGAAATACTGACTGAAATAATGACTTAAGTACTTACTGAAACACTCAATGAAGTACTAACTAAACTACTCACTGAAATATTCCCTAAAATACTCACTAAAATAATAAAGTACTCACTGAAATACTGACGTACAAGCTAAAAAACTCATTTAAATACCATAGTATTCACTAAAATACTCAAGTACTCACTGCAATACTCAATGGAACACTAAAGTACTGACTGAAATACTGAATTACTTAAATACTGAAGTACTTACTGAAATATTAACAAATACTGAAGTCCTCACTGAAACACTGAAGTACTCACTAAATCACTCAAGTACTTACTGGAATACTCATAGAAATACTTACAGAAATAATGACTGAAAACCTTACTGAAAGTGCTGGATGAAATGATCCAGTGCTGGCTGAAATGCTCAAGTGCTGGCTGAAGTGCTGACTGAAGTGCTGAGTGAAGTGCTGAAGTACTGACTAAAGTGCTGACTAAAGTGCTGACTGAAATGCCGAAGTACTGGTTGAAGTAATGACTGAAGTGCTGACTGAAATGCTGAAGTACTGACTGAAATGCTGAAGTTCTGACTGAAGCACTGACTGATGCACTTAAGTACTGACTGAAATGCTGAAGTTCTGACTGAAGCACTGACTGATGCACTTAAGTACTGACTGAAGTATTGACTGAAATTCTGAAGTACTGACTGACTTGCTGACAAATACTGACTGAATCACTGACTGAAGTACTTAAGTACTGACTGAAGTACTTAAGTACTGAGTGAAATGCTGAATTACTGACTGAAATGCTGAATTACTGACTGAAGTCCTGACTGAAATGCTGACATACTGACTGAAATGCTGAAGTACTGACCTAAGTGCTGACTGAAGTGCTGAAGTAGTGACTGAAGTGCTGACATACTGACTGAAGTACTGACTGAAGTGCTGAAGTACTGGCTGAAATGGTGACTGAGATGCTAAAGTACTGACTGAAATGCTGAAGTACTGACCTAAGTGCTGACTGAAGTGCTGAAGTAGTGACTGAAGTGCTGACATACTGACTGAAGTGCTGACGTACTGACTGAAGTGCTGACGTACTGACTGAAGTGCTGACGTACTGAATGAAATGCTGACTGAAATGCTGAAGTACTGACCTCAGTGCTGACAAACACTATAAAGTACAGAATGAAATATTGGATTACTGAAATACAGAAGCACTGACTGAAATACAGACTGAATCACTTAACTACTGACTAAATAACTTTGTGAAGTCCTGAAGTACTGACTGATATACTGACATACTGACTGAAATGCTGAAGTACTGACTGAAGTGCTGACTGAAGAGCTGACAAACACTAAAGTACAGAATGAAATACTGAATTACTGAAATACAGAAGCACTGACTGAAATACAGACTGAAGTACTTAACTACTGACTAAATTACACCGCGAAGTCATGAAGTACTGACTGAAATACTAACACACTGACTGAAGTGCTGCCTGAAATGCGGAAGTACTGACTGAAGTGCTGTCTGAAATTCGGAAGTGCTGCCTGAAATGCGGAAGTACTGACTGAAATGCGGAAGTACTGAGTGAAGTGCTGACTGAAGTGCTGAAGTACTGAGTGAAGTGCTGACTGAAATACTGACTGAAGCACTGACTGAATTATTTAAGTATTGACTGAAGTACTGACACACACTAATGTACAGAATGAAATAATGAATTACTGAAATACAAAAGTACTGACTGAAATACAGACTGAAGTACATAATGAAATATTTAAGTACTGCCTGAAGAGTTGACTGAAATGTTCAAGTACTGAATAAAGTGTTGACTTTAGTGCTTAAGTACTGACTGAAGTGCTTACTAAAGTATTTAAGTACTGACTGAAGTACTGACTGAAGTGCTTACTAAAGTATTTAAGTACTGACTGAAGTGCTGACTGAAGTGCTGAAGTACTGACTGAAGCACTAAAGTACAGAATGAAATACTGAATATTGAATTACTGAAATACAGAAGCACTGACTGAAATACAGACTTTAGTACATAATTAAATATTTAAGTACTGACTGAAGCATTGACTGAAGTACTTAAGAACTGACTGAAGTATTTAAGTACTGACTGAAGTACTGACTGAAGTACTGACTGAAATGTCGTGTCAGCTGTGTAAAAGTTTGTAGGCTGTGTTGGAGGCAACACTGTTGTGTGAGCCGCTGGTTATGAACAGTAATGAAGCCTTTATTACCTGTCATATAATTAGTCCACTTGTAAAGAATGCCTTCCATTATTCTTCTCTCAGACTCAAACCGTCACCACACAGTGCAGCCCTCCGAGCCTGAGATATCGCCGCTCTTCAGGACGTTCGACACGGCGAGTCGAAGCGCCTTCACAACAAAACCGCCATGAGTTTCTCAGGCCGCTCAGCGTCACCGCGCGGAGCGCCGAGCGCAGCGGCCGGAAGTGAAGCGGCTGAACCGGATGTTGTGTTTGTTTGGGCTGAGGGTTGCGGCGCGCACGGATCATCTGATTAAGAGCGCAGGGATGGAAGGAGAGACCGAGGAGCTCATACCTGGTATTACTGATTTATTAACGATTCTCTGAATAATTACACACATATCCTTTATCACACACTCCTGTTTACTAGCACATAGCTCTCCTTTATTTACTCATCATTTCATTCTCTATTCCTCCATTTAACTCTTTATCTCCTTTATTTACTCATCCCTTCATCCTCTATTCCTCCATTTAACTCTTTATCACCGTCGAGTAGCTGGCTGTGTGTTGTCAGGGGCAACCATGCCATGTGGTCACGCCTCTCTGCCGCTCGCTCTCTCTCTCTCTCTCTCTCTCTCTCTCTCTCTCTCTCTCTCTCTCTCTCTGTGTGTGTTTCTCTCTCTCACTCTTTCTTTCGCTCTCTTTTTCTGTCTGTTTCTCTGTGTTTCTCTCTCTCTCTCTCTCTCTCTCTCTCTCTCTCTCGTCATATTTCGATCCTAAATGTTCTCTTACCAGTTTATTAAACTGAGAGAACAGATTGTTTTCTTCAGGAAACAAATGATTAAACTAAGAGAATGGATTGTATAATTGAGGAAACAAATTGAAAATTAAAAGTCATTTAAGCTGTTGTTGATCAGGATGTCAAGGTAGCAAGGCAGTTTCAGTGGATGTGACACTAGTTTGGCTTGTGTCATCAGCAGGTGGTGGGAATGATGGACAGAAGAGAAACTGAGACCATCTCATTATCAGCCTCAACCAAAAGTGCATGATTATTAAGCTTATTTTTCACTGCACATTTTATTTCGTTGCAGAATCAGGTGCAGTCTTCACTTTTGGCAAAAGTAAATTTGCAGATAATGTCCCCAGCAGGTTCTGGTTAAAAAATGATGTCCCTTTGAAGGTAGCATGTGGAGATGAGCATACAGGTCTTATTACAGGTATGTACAGGCTGTGTTTTCATTATTTAAACATTGATGTGAAGGTATAAACTGTGCTTTATCCAGTTTGTCTTGTTATATTTAATCTGTTTTTTTTCTTCATTAGAGGCTGGAAAGTTGTTTATGTTTGGGAGTAATAACTGGGGACAGTTAGGTCTGGGAACAAAGACCAGTGTGAATAAACCAACATGTGTGAAAGGTATGTCTTTCTCAGTTATATTCTGTCAGAAATGGTAGACAAGGAAAGCCAAGACATGTTTATTCATAAATATATTTCATACACATGGACATTTCAAAGAGCTGTAAGTGAAAAAAAGGAATGTCTGGATATAAAATGTCATTTAAAGGCAAAGTGTAAGATAAAAGTGAATTTAGATAAAATAATAAACATAAGGTAAAGGAACTGAATAAGAAAATGAAAATGCTAGAAAGCAAATTTGTGGCAGGGGTGATAGTATATCAGATAGTATATGTACAATGCAAATGCTATGATCAAACAACACAATTTTTTGCAGTAGGAAGGATCAGCTGTACATTTATTTATTTAGTGTGTTCTATTTTATGCTTACTTCTAATACATTATTTCCTTGGTCTCTATTGTTTCATGTGATTGAACAGTTGTCAGAGCATTTCACTTCCAGTTGTAACCATGTATGATTATGTACAATAAACTTTGAACTTTGAAATGTAAGGAAAATAAATAGATATAGTGTCTTTAGTTTTGGTTATTGTACTTTTTGTCTGGTGAATGAGAAAAGAATAAGGCATGGATTTGAGTTCTTCTTAATCTCAATCTGGAGAGGTCCATAATCTAGTTTAATCCTGGAGATTTGGGGAGGTATATGTTGAGCCAAAGCTAATTGAACATGTTGTATTGAAGGCTATTCTGTCTCTATGTAAACCCACAATTGGTTTGTTACTAAACACCAGCTTTTTCTGAAATCTTTGACTCTCTGTGCTATGTCCAATACACATTTCACTTTTTTGTTTTTTCAGTTTTGAAACCTGAAAAAGTGAAGCTTATAGCCTGTGGAAGGACTCATACACTTGTTTACACATGTATGTATTCCAAAATCTTGTCCTTTTTTATCATGAGACCAAAATTTTTACTTCGAAAAGGGATTGCAGAAATTTCATGCTGAGTTAACTGTGCTGACCTACAGAAGTCCTTTTCTCACAATTTAAGGTACTGTTGATGAGGGTGTCAGGGGACACTTGTTTGGCTTGTGTCATCAGCAAGTAGAGGGAATGATAGAGAGAATGGATTGTAAAATTGAGGAAACTGTTTATTAAGATGACGGTACGTATTGTTATATTGAGGGAACAGATTATTAAATTAGGAGAATGGCTTGTTAAATTGAGGGACCAATTTACTAAACTAAGAGAACTGCTTGTTAAATTGAGTAAAAAATGTATTACACAAACAAAAAAACAAAACAAACAATTGTTATACTTTGGCAATGTTGTCTTTCTAAGTTAACAGTGCTGACCTACGAAGTTAGTTTTGCTCACAGCAAGTTGACAGAAATTGATAGTGTCAGGGGATATGACACTAGTTGGGTTTATGTGTCATGTGTTATCAGCACGTGGTAACTTGTATGCAACTGGTGGAAATGATGAAGGCCAGCTTGGTCTTGGTGACTATGAGGAAAGAACCTCGTTCCAGCTGGTTGACTTCTTCACCAAACGTGGACCGATCAAAATGCTTGCTGCTGGCTCCAATACATCAGCTGCCCTTATGCGTAAGAGTCCCTTTCTCACCTTCGATTATACTGTTATTGATTGTGATTTGCAGATGCATAACCTGCACAAATCTGGTTTCATTGCTGTTGATAATAGATAATAATAATAGATAATAAAATGTGAATTAAGCATGTGAATTTTTTTCTTCCAAAATAAACATACACTTTAAAAACCTAGCATTAATGGTGGCAAATCATGAACCCCTGTAAAATGTAGAAGTTTAAGTGCACCTTTTACATGCTTCTCTGGGTTATGCTGTCTTCTCTTAGAGAATGGAAAGCTGTATGTGTGGGGCG
This sequence comes from Acestrorhynchus altus, assembly GCA_034509495.1. NCBI lineage: Eukaryota > Metazoa > Chordata > Actinopteri > Characiformes > Acestrorhynchidae > Acestrorhynchus > Acestrorhynchus altus. The sequence goes on along the minus strand of CM067523.1, from coordinate 15,612,146 downwards.
ATAACTCGGAAGGCCAGATTGGTTTGGGTAAGGAAGCTGGTGCTGCGACCCCTCAGGAGCTTTCTGTTGGGAAACGAGTAGCCTGGGTTTCTTGTGGCTACTACCACTCTGCCTTTGTCACAGGTATAAACACTCATACTAGTGGATGTGTACTAGGGTAAGCTTCATTCTCAGAATATGCACACGTGCAATAGTCACATTGCAGGATGTACAATATCTTGTGCAATATAAAATTAAAAATGGTAAAACACAGTATAATTAATTTTACAATATGGGAAGCATATATGTACAAGTGCATTAATATCATGTATGGGATCATTGATTTTGTGACAACTGATGAGACCTATAGAGTCTGTAATGTTCATTTCATAAAAGGTTTTCCAAATTCTATTTTTTCCCCATTGTTTCATTTTCCTCTTTCCCCATTTTGATTTTAGGTGTTTCTTTTGACACCGAAACCATAGGCCCTTACACCTGGTGAAAATGTATTTTAATATTTCAGTATATATTGCAGAGCTACAAAATATTGCAATGTTAGTTTTTTCCAGTATGCGTAGCCGTAGAACAAAATCTGTAATACTGCTATCAAGGGCTGCACAATTTATCATTTAAGCCTTGTTATCACAATGTATGCACACACAATAATCATGTTGTAGGATGTTTAATTACACATAATGCAAATTAAACCATACATGTCATGCTGATGTCATGATTGTCAGACTGTCCTCATTCTCCATGACATATCAACCAGAGGCAGATTTGCCCCAATATCCTTCATTTTACTCCAATGTCTATGTACAGAGGACCTTATTAATGTTATGACATTTTGGAACAATATGCTGAAAATTCCTGTATTTTTTAACATTACAGTATATTTCACAGAACAACAAAGGGTCGCAATGTTTTTTCCAATATTGTGCAGCTCTACTGTGGAATACTGAAGATATTTTCCAAGACTGAAACATACAGTAACACAGTGATAGTGAAGTGTACAGTGTATTATGCACAGTATGTTACTGTATATATTGTCACAGAAACCCAAGCTTTTATGGTCTAATGTTTCCCAATATCACTCAGTCCTACAGCAATCCATTACTAACTCATAGTTCCTTATTGCTGATGTCTGTTTACTGACCAAAACAGCTTTACTTGATCTGTGAATTTACTCATTAACTTGAATGGATGAAATACTGTGGTCATGCTGTACTGGAAGCTATGTTGCTAAGTAGCAGTTGTGCTCTGTGTTCCAGTGGATGGGGCCTTGTTCACATGTGGAGAGAGGGACAGTGGAAAGCTTGGACTATCCACAGCTCAGCTGCCTAACCACAAAGTGCCTCAGCATGTTGAGGGTATCTCTGACATGGTTCTGCAGGTGGCCTGTGGGGGAGGACATACAGTAGCACTCACTGGTATGTTTTTGGTCTCAATATCTGTCTTGAAGTACAGCAAGTTTTTTGGTCAGCTGTCTTTCTCTCAGCTATCACTGCTTTATTCCACCAGCATATGTGGATTACTTGCTCTTCTGAACAGCAGCGAAAGGCTTTATTGCCTGCCTAATGTGTGTGCCTGTCTTTGTGTGTATGACTCAGAGGATTATCTATATTCATTTGGCCTGGGTCAGTTTGGCCAGCTAGGTCATGGCACCTTCATCTTCGAGACCCGTTTGCCCAGGGTGGTAGAGCACTTCCGCAAGGGGAAGGTGAAATACATAGCGTGTGGAGAGAATCATACTGCAGTTCTCACAGGTACTGCATGAATTCATATCAGAAAAATGTGAAACAAAATGTTGCTTCCTTTAAGAAGTCTTATACTGTATACACTAATCTTTTTAATTGAAAACATATTTTTACATTACATTTTACATTGTAAAAATAAATATTCTCAATTATTGTATAGATAGTGTTGTAGGTACTCCTGCTGCTGTTTATTACTACTGTTTATTTGGCAATATTATTCTTATAGTTCCTTTATTATTATTCATGTTTGCTGATTTCAGACAGTGGCCTTCTGTACACATTTGGTGATGGGCGTCATGGGAAGCTGGGTCTAGGAGAAGAAAATTTCACCAATCAGTTTAAACCAACACTGTGTCCACGATTCCTCAAATATAGTGTGCAATCTGTAAGTTTAATTTTCCAAGTCTTCAAATAGTTTTGTGTGTGTGTATCGCCATGTTCTTGCCAAAACACAGCCCTAGAACCAGAATCATTAATACAACACATGATTACAATCTATAAAATCACTTTAAATGTGCTGATGTTTAGTTTACATCTATAATTATCTCTCTCTCTCTCTCTCTCTCTCTCTCTCTCTCTCTCTCTCTCTCTCTCTCTCTCTCTCTCTATATATATATATATATATATATATATATATATATATATATATTATAGAATATATTTGTATGTTTGAGCTCTATATTTCAAACCACCGTATCTTATTATTTATGGTGTGCATGTGTGTTTATTCATGCTAGGTTACATGTGGTGGATGTCATATGCTAGTGTTGGCCAAACCTCGCCTCAAAGGTTCAAAAGACATCATCCTAGAGGATGATGACATCACTGAGGACTACTTTAAGAAGACCTACACAGAACTTCTTGGAGAGACAGTGACTCAGACCAATCTGAATAGAAGTCTCTCAGCCCGTGTCAGACGCAGGGAGAGGGTAGGTCAACCAGGCTTTTCCTCTGATCTTAACCCAAATTACCTTCTGAATCGCATATTTACCGAATTGGCACCTTTGGTATTCTTCTGATTACTTAAACTTACTAGTAATTAAGTCCACCTTTGACAAGTCCAAGCTAAGTCCAAATGAAGTACATTTCAAGACCAAATTTCTGTATCTCTTTCAATTGTTTACTCGAGTCAATAGTAATGTTAGCTCTCACAACTTAAGGAAAATAGAATGAATGCATATATTGTTTATTTTATTTTCATTTGTATGATTGTATAAATACATGGTTAGATTACATTGTGTTCTGTATCAATATGTTCCATGTGCAAAGATGAACTAAGGGTGTTGCATAAATCCTGCATAAATAAATATATACATTCTACAATAACTCTACACCAAATTAAAATGAAAAAAACATAATATTCTGCTATTAATCACAAATGCAGTGGCTTAGCTTTGAGTTACTTGAGAAGTATATGTATATATATGGTGAGACCGATAGCCCGGACTAAAAATGTGATAAACTGGTTGACTAGTTAACTTCTTACAGTGTATTGGGAAAGTATTCGCCCCTCTGATTTGCTACCTCACAACCTGGAATGAATTGAATTATTTTGGGGGGGTGGTATCATTTCATTTATAGATGCATGCCTACAACCTTGAACATTTGAATTATTTTATTGTGAGACAAACAACAAATAGGACAAAATAACAGAAAAAATCAGTGTGGAGAACTATTCACCCCCCTAAAGACAGTATTTTGTCAGTTGAAATTAGAGCCTCCTTTTTTGGTATTTACAACCGCACGTGACTTTGCCATATCTTGCCAGTAATATTTTTATTCGTTTCCAAAGGCAAAATTGCTTCTGCTCCTTCAGGTTAGATGGTTTTGACTGGTGAACAGCAATCTTCAAGTTTGATCACAGATTCTCAGTTGGATTAATGTCTGGATTTTGATTAAGCCATTCCAGTACATTTACACGTTTCCCCGTAACCACTCGAGTGTTGCTTTAGCAGTATGCTTTGGGCCATTGTCCTGTTGGAAGGAAATCACTGACAGACCAAAACAGGTTTTGCTTAAAAGTATATTTGTGGATGTATTCAGCACCACCCATTTTCCCCTTGATTTGGACCAGTTTCCCAGACCCTGTTTCTGCCTGTAATGCTGCGCCCACCACTGTGTTCTTGGGGTGATGAGATGTTTTGGTTTTGTGTCAGACATAGCATTTTCTTTGGTGGTCAAAAAGTTACATTTTGGTTTCGTCTGACCAGAGCACATTCCTCCATACATTTGGAGAGTCTACCACATGCCTTTTGACAAACTCAAAACAAACCTTCCTATTTTTGTTTGTAAGTAAAGACTTTTTGTCCATTCTTCCATAAAGCCCAGCTCTATGGAGTGTATTGTGCTATTGTGGTTGCATGGACAGATACTCTCTCTGCTTGGGAACTCCTCTGCAGCTTCTTTGGGGTTACCTTTGGTCTCTGTGCTGCTTCTTTGATTAATGGCCTTCTTGCTGTGAGTTTTGGTGGGTGGCCCTTTTTGGCAGGTTGTGGTACAATGTTATTTTGATTTGATGGTGCCCATGAAGATCATCAGCTTTTTTTTAATTATAGTTTTTATTAAACAACCCTGACCTGTACTTCTCATCAGCTCAGATTAGGAACTCTGCAGTTTCTTGAGGCCTCTCTGATTAATGTGCTCCTTGTCCCATCTGAGAGTTTGTTGTGGTGCCATGTTCTTTCCTTTTGATGATGATGGATTTGGTGCTTAATGGTGGGGTGCTTAATGGTGTTGCAGCTTCTGGGGCATTTCAGAAAAGGTGTGTATAAACTGACAGATCATGTGACACCTAGATTGTACACAGGTGGACTTTCAGGATTTCACTAAGCATGTTACTTATGAAGGTAATTGTTTGCACCAGAACTATTTAGGGGCTTCATAGCAAAGGGGGTGAATACATGTGCACATGTCAATTTTCAGTTTATTTCCCCAAATTAAAAATGAATTGATCTCCAAAAGATATAAACCTAAAGATGACACATTCCCTTTGTATTTAAGCAAATACATTTTTTATATTTTCACAATAGCAAAAATGGAAAAGGGACCAAAGCAAATTTAGTAGCGCCTCCTTTGGCAGCTTGTAATTTCCTGTCATTCAGTTCTTGTTTGAGGCATTTCACCCACTATTCCTTTCAAAAGTCTTCCAGTTCTGTGACATTTCTTGGCCATCTTGCATGCACTGCTTTTTGAGGTCTTTCAACAGATTTTCAATGATTCAGATAAGTGGACTGTGACGGCCATCGTAAAACCTTCAGGTTGCTCCTTTTGAGGTAGTCTATTGTGCATTTTCAAGTGTGTTTAGGATCCTTATCCATTTGTAGCAGCCACCCTCTTTTCAATATCAGTTTGTATACAGATGGTTTGCTTCCAGAATTTGCTGGATTTTCATTGAATCCATTCTTTAAATGTTCCTCATGACACTGGCTGCAACACAACCCCAAAGCATGATTGATCCTCCCCCACACTTTACGGTTGGAGTAGTGTTCTTTTCATGAACGTTTGGGCCTTTTTTCTCCAAACATTCCTTTGCTCGTTTGCAGACAGATAATTCTATTTTAAACTCATCTGTCCAGAGTACTAGTTTCCAAAATGCATTAGACTTGTTTAGATGTTCTTTTGCAAACTTCTGAAGCTATATTTTGTGGTGAGGATGGTGAGAATTCTGATGAACTTGACCACCACTGTTTCTGTTAACTGCCCTTCCTTAATTAGATTTACAACTGAAGAAATGGCAGCCTGAAAATGTTTTGCTGTCTCAAATGTTTTGTTAGCCTTTTCTTACTTTATGGGCCTCAACCATTTTCATGTTCAGAGTGCTAGGCAGTTGCTAAGAAGAACCCATGGCTGCTGTTTTTTGGGACAAGGTGGCCTTTCCTAATGATGATTGTGAATAAGCCATAACCCTTACAGGCTAATGAATGTATGAGACCTCGGTCAGAGTCTTCATTGTCAAAACTACAGTATAATAAAACACTGGTGTTGCTTAAAATTTAAAAAGTGTGTTTCATAATTAACTTTATGCCTTTTGGAGATCATTTCATCTTCAACTTGCTTAACTTTTCACAGTAACAGTAATTTTGACCAGGCATGGCCAAACCTTTGCCAACTACTGTATAATAAATTCAGTGTGCCTCATCTCTATGCAGATATGTCCATTTCATCTCACACCTCTGTTTTTCTGCTTTTTAGGAGCGATCACCAGAACAGTTTGGGATGATGTTTCGGACTCTTCCACCTCTTAGTTCAGGTCACCTCAGTGCTCTACCTGTGTCAAGCCAAACCCTGCCCCCACAATTGTCTCCTAAAGAGTTGTACAGCAAGATGGCACCCAATGGCTTTGAGAGAAATGGACTTCACCACAGTACAGGTAAGAAACTGCTGTTCCTGAAGAAACTGGTCCATTTGTTTTTTCTGGTCCATTTGTGATTGGCAGCAATAACAAAAGAGTGGTGTTTCTCACTTTACAGACTATAATTGGTTTACTTTGAATAGAGGTGTATCAGCTACCTCAGTATATCTCACTAGTGTGATCATGTGATTGCTTTGTGTTTTTCTTTATTTTGATAGGCAGGGTAATGGAAGAGCATGAAGTTGATGGGAAAATGTTTGGTATTGAAAGTACTGAGGACAATGAAAGTGTGAAGGATTTGGGAGAAACAACAGACTTTTTAAATGTAGTAAGTGACCTATACACCAGTATAAACCAGTATTTATTTCTGCAGTTGTTACTAGTTTAAATGGTGGCTGAAACATGTGTAGAATGTGTTTTTCAATTATACAAAACTTACAGAAAATGAGAGCAGAAACAGGGGTTAATGGATGATATTCACAATTCTTTCTACACTCACAGACTCATGTAATGAGTAAGAAGACTGGTGATCCTGGTGAGAAGACTCTTACTCTGTCTCCTATTCAAAAGGTAAACAAGATGGATTGAATCACAGTCACTGGTATTTGAGAAAGAAGACTATTGCAGATATAAAACACTTGCCTAGACATTTTTTTTTTTGCAAAACATTATAGTGCCATCATACCACTTATATTCAGTATGGATATAAGATGTTTTATTTAGGGCTTTGCAATATATTGACATTGACATATCTATATTTGATATGAACAGTATTGTTTGTATCGAGTTAAAGTTTTTTAAAAAGATTCTATTTCAATTTGGGGGGAAAATGCATTTCTGCTTCCTTACGCTTCTCCACCTCTTGCTCTCAGCCCCACCTCTAATTTGCTCCCCTTCATCCCCATTTGCATTCACACATGCACACTATAGAGGGAAGTATAAGACTTGGTGTGTATTAAGAAGAAAATAAGATCTGAAAATTTAAATCTAGGAGATGGTTTAACTTTCTTTGTACCTCTTTGCTTTTACATTTTTCTCTCATTTTTAGCTTTTGTTTTGCACTTGTTCATCCTGCACTGCATGTTCACTTTTTGTTCTCTTTCTAATTTTCCTTTTTTCATCCTCTGCTTTCGTGGGGTTGGATAAAGAAGGTTAAGGTTGTGAAAAAGCACAGTAAGGAGACAGGACAGCCAGCACAACACCACACCCAATCGATGAGGCAGGCCAAGCCTATATCTCGCAAGGCCTTGCCCACTGAGTTACTGCGAAGTCCCGGTGACAAGTCACTGCTCAGTGATTCTTCATTTACCAGGAGCCCCTACCAAAGCTCCCAAAGCTGTGGTAGTGATAAGGAGAATGCACTGTTAGTTTTGAGGGAAAGCAGGCCTGCAGGGCACAAAGGGGACAGTAAAATTAAAAGGCAGGCCCAACCACAAAGCCTGGCTGATATTAGCAGAAATAAACCTATGCCTCGCACTTCCGTGCACAAAGCAGGGCAAAGACAATTGACAGATATTGGAAGTACAAGTAAATCGGACACTAAGCAGCCTGAAGGAAAGACCCGGCCAAGACAAGAAGACTTAAGCAAGCCTGGGACTAAACATCATTCAGTTGAAGTGAAACATGCAGATATAGACACTAAGCCACATACATCAAAAGAAAAAGCTAAACACTACCAAGAGGATTCAGGCTTAAGAGGATTCAAATCTCACCAGAGGTCAGACACCAAAAGGCAGAAATACACTGAGGAAAAAAGGCAAGAAAACACTGGGGAAAAAGAAAACATGGCAAAGAAGAAGCCTAAGGAATATCTAACAGGTAAAATGATAACTAAAGAGCTTGCTGCTAGAACCACACATTTGCAACACTCACATTTAGAAGTTAAGAGCAAGATGCCAAATTTGAGGCGTAAACCACTAGTTGTGGAAAGCAAATCGCTGGATGATGAATCCAACACAGTATCAAATCAAAAAAAGCACGTCAAAAGGGATAGAAAGGCAGGGGATATTATGACTAGTAACAAACAGCCTGTTCAAGGTCAGGAACCTGCTAAGAAGACCAAACATTCATCAAGTCTGTTACTTTTTAAAAGAGACAGGAAAACACAAAAGTCAACCAAGGCTCAGTTCAGAGACCTTGACTCAACAACCAGTGCTGTAGACAGCATTAAGTCAGAATCAGAATTGCAAACTGAGAGTATGCAGCAGAATCTTTTTACAGGGGTAGCCTCCTTTATTCAAGACATGGGACAAGAGAGTCAAGTGCAACTACTGAGTGAGGTTGTGGCTAGTCAGTCCAAGTCCAGAGCAGCAGCTAGCTGCATTTCTCTCTCTGCAACAGAAACACATTCAGGTAAGCCAACTGCTGACAGGACTCTTTCAGATGCCTCCTCTATCACAGAGGCTTCAGATTATCCAAAAGAGAATACAGGCAAAAGAACAGCAATTACCATTAATGTAATGCCTGATGCTGGACCTTCAGATGAGGAACTAGATAGGCCTCAGTCTGGGGCTGAGAGCCAGTTATCTGAGGATGAGAAAAGTAGGGACAGCAGGGAAAGAATGGAACAGGAATTGGGGGATGAGACTGACCAGATGTCACAGGAGGTGGAAGAAGAGGAGGGAGAGCAAGAAAGTGGGGATGTGACAGAAACTGAGGGACTGATGAAAGGAAGGAGGAAAAGCAGCAGTGTTGAATATGATGAGCAAGAGAGTAAGACCCTTGTTGATGAGGAGGAAGACAGGGACACAACTATAGCAGTGTCAAGCAAAGAGGAGGAAAGTGAGGGAGAAGGAAATGAGAGAGAAAGTGAAACCCAGGCAGAGCAAGGAGAGGAAAGTGATGTGGAGTTTGATGAAAAAAGCAGTAGTGTGAACGATATGGGAGAGGAGGAAGAAGAAATCAGTGTGATGAGTGGAAAAGAGGAGGAAAGTGAAGATGCGCAAGAAGATGAATCAGGAAGCAGAGTGAGTGAGGATGAGCAAGAAGAAAGTGGTAAAGAATCAGGTGAAGAGGCAGAGAGTCAGAGTGAGCAGGAGGAGGAAGAAGAACCAGAAAAGGTAGACAGTGAAGCGGAGGAACACATAACTGAATCAGAAGATGACAGTGAAGCTGAGGATAGTATGAAGGGCAGTGAGAGTGGACAGGAAGAAGAAGGAGAAGATGATGAAGAAGAAAAGAGTACTACTGAAGAGGAGGAGGGCTCAGAGGGAATGGAAGGTAGTGAGGCAGAAGAGGGGGAGGAAGAGAGCAATGAAGCAGAAAGTGGAATGGAAAGTGAAGGTGAAGAGAGAGAGAATGGAGAGGGAGAAGAGGAGAGTGGAGGAACAGGGGATGAAGGAGAAGAGGAGGAGGAGGAGGAGAGTGGCAGAGATGAACAGGAACAGGGTGAAGAAGAGGAAGCAGACAAGGATGAAGAAGACGATGGGGAGGAATCAGAGCAGGAAAATGACAAAGAAGATGAAGATAGTAAATCAGAGAGGGAAGAAAATGAGAATGATGGAGCAGAAGAAGGCAGTGAAGTTGAGAGAACAGAGCAAGAAGAAGAAGAGGGGGATGTGGAAGCTGATGAAGATGAGAAAACTGAACAAGAAGAGGGAGTTGAGGAAGAAGAGGATGAAGGTGAAAATGAGGAGGAGGGAGATGACAAACTGGATGAAGAGGAAGAAGAAGCAATAGGAGAACAAGAGGAAGAAGAAGCAATAGGAGAACATGAAGAGGAAGAGGAAGAAGAAGAAGAAGAGGAGGAGGAAGAAGAAGAAGACAAAGAAGAAGAAGAAGAAGAAGAAGAAGAAGAAGAAGAAGAAATACCCAAGAATAAGGGAAAACAGAATCAGAAAGCACTCAAGTCAAGGCAAAACATCAAGAAAACCAAGCAGTCAAGCAAGCTTGCACGGGGCTCAGCTAGAAGAAGCCCATCTGACTCTGATTCCCAGGAGCCTCGGCAGTTCTGGGATGATGTTCTACCTCAATACCTCAATTTAAAATAAGTCCACAGCCCAGAGGTAGGTATTTCAGGTCCAGGGGAGGTGGATTTTGACTTGCTGGACCTGAAATATACACTTCTGCCACAACCTAAATCCCATTCAGTCATATGTGGAGTTGCCAGTTAACTAGCTTTGTACCTACATATATATATATATATATATATAGGTATATACATATATACCCTTGGATATTTATAAGGTACATCTGCCAAATAGGAACATTTTAGGTTTACATTACATATACAGTTACTGTAACTGTAGGCCCTGTAGGCCATAGGCTGCTGCACAATTTATCAACTGTCCTTGTCCAAGTGTACTTCATAAACTGACCAATTACTAGGAACAAGGTAGATGAGGCAGTTAATTAACTGTATTATTTCCACACTTCACCTCATTCAAATGCATCTTACTTTTATGTGTGACCTTTTGAACATCCTTGCTATATAAGTTCTTTCATGCTTTTCATTCTTGAAGTGCCTTAGGGCTTATGCACGTTTAAATCAGCCTTTCAGCATGTCTTGTACTTGTTTGGGTAACATCAGTTTTGTTGATTTACAGTGTTTTCACTTGCTATTGACTCCAGACAACTTTTTATAAGGTATGCATAGATGATTGAGATGCTTTTTTATTTTTATTTTTATTTATTTATTTATTTATTTATTTATTTAACAATGGCAGCTGAACGATTCGCAAAATGCTGCAGCCTTTTCAGAGTTTGCTGAGTACTTTTCTACGGAACCTCTGATTGTAAGCTGTGTTATTGGATGAGCATGAATGTTTGTTTTTATATGCTAATCTCAACTTCTGATGCTTTATATCATTGCTTTGTTAATTTTCACTCTTTTCTTGCTTCCTGTTATTTCTTTTTGCCACTTTTTTACATTCTTTTGTTCTAATGTTTAATAAAACAAATGAGTTTCTGTCTGAAAGGTTAAATGCTAAATCATTTCCTCCAAACTTTACTATATAATGCAAATATACTGTAATTTAACAGTGGTATGCAAAGGTTTGGGCACCCCTGGTCAAAATGACTGTTACTGTGAACATCATTGGAGATCATTTAACATGTATGGCATTTAGCTGATGCTTATCCAGAGTGACTTACAGGCTTATTCACATTACAGAGGTGGGCCAGAGTAGAGTTAGAAATCTTGCCCAAGGACTCATATTGGTATAGCACAGCATAGTTGCCCAGACTGGGAATCGAACCCCATCGTGTGGTGGCTCACTGGTGGTGATATCTGTTATGTCACACCAACCATCTCATTCATCTTCAATTTGCTTATGACATTTTGCTTATGTATTACTTACATTAATATACATTGCTTATGTATATTAGGCACACTGCATGATTAGTATCCAATAGCATCCTTTTTGCAAGTATCACAGCCAAGAGGCTTTTATGGTTCAAGAGGGTTTTCTGTTCTTCCTTGCAAAAGTCAATTCTGTAAGATTCCTGGGGCGTCTTGTTTGCACTGCTCTTTTGAGATCTATCCACAGATTTTTTAATGATGTTCATATTAGGGGACTGTGAGGACCCTGGTAAAACATTCAGCTTGTGCCTTTTGAGGCAGTCTTTTGTCAATCTTGAGGTATGTTCAGGATTGTTATCCATTTGTAGAAGCCATCCTATTTTTAAATTCTTTTTTCTAACAAAAATGTTTGCTTCCCGAATTTGCTGTAATTGCTTGAATCCATTCTATCCTCTACCTGCGAAATAACCCTGTGCCAGTGGCCACAACCCCAAAGCATGATTGATCCACCCCATGCTTAATGGTTGGACAGGTGTTCTTTTCATAAAATTCTATGCCATTTTTGTGCAATTTTATACTTGAATTTTGTGATGAGGATACAGGAGAGGTTTTCTACTATAAATCAAGTGAGGGTTTTGATAACCTTCCAGTATTTTGACAAGGGGTGCCCACATTTTTGCATGCCACTGTATGTATTTTTAATCTATCAGCATTATTCCAAACATCATACCACATATTAAATTACAACAGCAAGTCATGTTGCAATAGTTAAGAAGGCAGTGAGGGGTTGGGGGTGTTGGGTGGGTGGTTGGTGGCCTGGCACAACAATAATTTATACAAAAGGCATGAAAGTTCAGAAATGCTGAGCTGTAATGAGGAAGCTGAATGGATTGCATTTGCGCTGGCCAGGTGAGAACTCTTTAATATACCCACCCTTAGCGGAGAGTTTGATTCTATTCATCTACAACTACAACAGTGTGTGTGTGTGTGTGTGTGAGAGAGTGTGAGAGTGTGAGAGTGTGAGAGTGTGAGTGAGTGAGTGAGTGAGTGAGTGAGTGAGTGAGTGAGTGAGTGAGTGAGTGAGTGAGTGAGACAGAGAGCTTAACAGAATACTGTTTTTAATTGATTGTATGAGACATATTCCATCAGTGCATTTTCAAACTTTTCCTCTTTGCTGTCACTCTTTTGGATGAAATCCTTTATTGCATTCTAGATTATTATATTCTTCGTACTCTTCCTGTGTGATCTTCTACAGGATTGTAGACACAGAACTATAGAGCTCAGTGATGATGAGAGTAATGGAGAGGAAGATCAAACAGAGGAGGAGGAAGATGAAGATGAAGAGGAGGAGGAAGAAGGAAATGACAAGGAGATGGAGAAAAATAAAAAAGAAGAAGATGGAAAAGAACCACTTAGAAAAGCAGAGCAGCAAGAGATCAAAACAACACAACCAATACCTCAGGTGACCTAAATCCTTTTTTATGAATGTCTAATGAGTTTCAACTACATTAACTTCATTGTTTATGAACAAAACATAAACTTAATAAATGTAGAACAAATCTTAATAATAATTTAAATCAAAAATAAAAGTCTGATATATTAAAAAGTATGTATCCATCTGATGCAGCAAAGACAAGAGGCTTCCATTCCTGATGGACCAATGAAAGGTAAATTTGAGTATTAAAGTGTCTGTCTGTCTCCATTCTGTCTAAATTCTGTGTCATTTTCACTCACAACCCTTACAGGTAACCAGGATCCACACATTGTGGTCAGTTACATGCTGTTTTCTAGACTTTGTAGCTCATGATCAATGCAACATACACCCCATCAGGCCCTGGTAGGCTAATGAATTATCAGTGAATAATCCAGCTTGGAAAACAGCTAAAATTCACGTGTTTCCAACTGAATACGATTCCAGTTTAAATCACTAAGAAGCTTCCAGTGCGTGCTGTTCTGTTCGTGTGTACCTGCTCAACCTGCATACAGACTCTTATGCATACAGATTGTTCAGTGAGAGAGGGCAGGGCTGTTAATTTTACTGATCCAGATAACCTGAATGTAATTTATTATTTTTGTTATTTATGTAAGATTATTAACTTATTCAGAAAAGCCTAGGATGTCCTGAAAATGGGAATATCTGGTGTGACTATACTGGTTAACCAAACATTTAATTGTAATGCCTATGACCATTAATTAAAAATGCTAAGTGAAGTAGAAATTATTTTAAATGAATAACAAAATTATTTTAATAAGCATGTTCTATTCTCCCAATGTGCTTAAAACGTTTCATCAAAATTGTTTACAGATGGTGGTGATGACACTTCTAGCCCAGTTATAGAAGAGAAACCACTACCTCAAATTGAAGCCAAGCAGGAGAAATCAAAAAGCCTCTTTGGTTCTAATGGCAAGGTATATATAATTAGTATTAATACTACATTTACAAGTCCATTACACATTCACATTTTATGTTGTATACAATTGTACACATGTATTGTAAACATGAAATACAGCAAAAAGAGCAAGATGTGTTAATGAATAATTGGAACAATACATGTTTTTTATTTGGAATTATTTGAATGAAACTTTCTCATAATTATTGAGTTTTCAAATAGAAGATAAATAGATAACTTATTTTATATGTGTATATAAATGTATACCTGCTACTCCCCTTTCTTAGGAGGATAATATAGTTTGTTTGAATTTTCACATATTCTGTGTAACTATGTACATTATTAATACTGCTTTTTATTGCTTCAGCTCTCTCTGTTTAAGCGGAGGTCTTCTACCAAAGACAAGCACGGAAAGGAGAAATCAGAAGCCCCACTGGAAAGCACTTCATCAGCCAAGTCTTCCAGTGAAACTCCCTCTGTCAGCTCAGACAATGGAGACCTAGAGAAGACCTCAAGTGCTGAAGATCCCAAAGCCCACCCCCTCCGGTCCCGCTCAGCCACCTGCAACCTTCTGTGATTGCTCCACTGACCCTCGGATTCCAGGAGTGTTTTCAGGCCTGAACTTCAAAACTTGAGAACTTCTTATCTGAGCAATAAAGGACAAAAATGAAATCCAGAAATCTTAACCTTATAAACAGAGTTGCCAATTTATGAGGGACACCTGTGTTTTATATACAGTCATTGGCAATTTTTTCAGGTCCACTTACAGTTTAGGGGCACATTATAGGTGTGATCACAGAGCCACTCTGTGTTTAAAAATCCTAGCTGTTCCTAATTGCCTAAGAATCAAATCAAAGTTTTTACACATCTAGCACGAACATGGTACAACTAGCAATGGAATGCTTAGAGAACTGTTCAGTCAGATGAACAGGAAGATAAAACCAGATAATTAGGCAAGATGGATACAAATATTAGATCAAACAGTTCAATATTTAAGGTCACAAAATTATATACAGACAAACATTATATACATATATACATTAGGATGAGGATATCATGAAAACAGGTATAAAGTGCAGAATGTACACAAGTGAATGCACATGCATGGGAGTTTATTTGCATAAAGCTGTACAATTTGAGCAGGAGGGAGTGAATAGTAAATATTATATACAGTGGCAGGCAAAAGTTTATAATTGATTGTTACTGTGAACATTTAAGGAAGTTGAAAATAAAATGATTTCCAAAAGGCATAAAGTTAAAGGTGACAGACTCCATTTGCATTTAAAGCAGAAACATTTTATTTTCATATGCCCAAACTTTTGCATGTCACTGTATATGTATGTGTAAGCCTGGTTGAGGGCATGAATAACCTGCTCTCTCTGAGTGAATGAAATTCCCTGTCCATATTTGGGATGTCTGGTGTCCTTTACTATCTATTTGGCCTTGGTCCAGTATAGTTTGCTGTAGATGTACTGCAGGACAGGCATCTTGTTCCACCCTCTGGAGAATTGACCTCACCTGGTTGGTGCTGTCCCAAAATACACAACGTAACATAAGATTTGTTCCCAGCCTTTTAGTGTTATATTCCAATTGCTTATGTCTAAAACAAATGCAGAATTACCTACATTCAGAAACTTCGCTTCTGTAACCACAGCAGAGAAGGTTACGCATTTTCAGTATAGAAACAGTCGATTTTGCATCTTTTCATTCATACAGTCAGACTAAGAACACTATATGCATTGCAAATTTACACAGATTACCAAAAACCGTTCATAAGTGTGTGGTTGGTTATGACTATACTGCAAATCAGTTTCACGAATCTGTCCCCAAATATAGTCGCCCATCATTTTCTCGTTATGTTGTCCTTGGTAACAGTGTTCAAAGTTCATAATGTCCTGGTGAAAGCGACTGCCTTGCTCCTCTGAATAAGCGCCCTTTGAACTTATCAAGATGAGCATCAGGTGACATCCTGCAGCCCATTGCAGCTGAACCAGTTGTGCATAGTTTTCATCTTTATGAACCACTGCGACAAAACTGTTCCAAGCCACTCTCTCCTTCCTATTCAGCTTCCTGGGAAATTCGTTGCACTCTGTGATCTTCTTGATTTGTGGTCTGACGAAGACACCAGCTTTGATCTTTGCTTCAGACAGCTTAGGGAAAAGATCTTTGAGGTACTTGAAAGCTCTCGACTCCTTATCTAGAGCCATGGCAAATTGTTTTATGAGCCCCAACTTCTTGTGTAGTGGTGGCATCAGCACCTTGCAGGGGTCCACCAGTGGCACTCACTTTTACATTGTTCTTCCCCACAGAGAACTGAAGCCAGTCCCACCTATGATAGTGTGCTTCAGTATCCCGGCTGTCCCAAAGGCAAATAAAGCAAGGATACTTTGAAAAACCACCTTAGAGGCCCATCAGGAATGACACCATTTTGAATTTGAATGAGGAGCCCTTGGTTTGTCGTGGTCCCCAGCTGAAGTATGCTTTGTAAGCCTCACACATCTTAGCAGTTGCTGTCACAGAGTACTTTTTTGCTCATCTTTATAAAATGGCCACATTTGTAGCAAAATGCATCTGCTGGACATATGCGCTTTGGGCTTTTTTTGCCTGGGTGTTGATGTGGCAGGACCATGACTGATCCTGTGAGATGTGAACATCCAGGCATTTGAAAATGTCTACATTTTTACTAAAGCCTTGTTGGGGTGGTCAGTCCTCTCATGCTTCTTACTGAAGTCCACTGTCAGTCCATTTTATTATTATTATCCTGGCACCAGTTCTCTCAGGCCCACCACAACCGTGTCATCAGTAAACATGACAGTAGTGTGGAGAAGTGGCAACAGACATGTTAGCAGTGAGTACAGCAGGGAACTCAGGACACAACCCTGGGGGGCTCCAGTGCTGAGGGTCGGGGTGGGTAAGACATAAGCCTAAATGCACTTGGTATCACTGCTGTGCAGACAGTGCTTCACCACCAAAAAAACCTCATATGATTGCCTGTTTCATTTACAGATAGATGTTACAGACAAATCATGGGTCGGACTGTGAAACCGATTGGCTACAGTCAGTCGCTGTAAAAGTGTATTTGATATGTATCTGTAAGTATCTAAAAACAGGCTTATCAGTATAAAACAGCAGCATCTGGACACCTAGATGTAACAGCCATAATGTGCCTTGCCGTCCTAAACAAACTACACCGTTATTAAGGTTCTTAGCTTGGCATAATTAACAAAGGATTATAATGAGCCATATGAATGTTATTACTATGTTGCATTTCTGGATTTCTGAGTTTTTTGATGTTTACTGTAAATTGTGATTTTACTATGCGTGGTGTGTATCATACAATGATGACATTTTTAAAAATATTTATTTATGCTTACATTATACAGCACCCTTGCACCTTTTATTTATAGGGAAACAGTTGTATTCCAGTGATGGTGGAAGTTATCCTCATTTTTTAGTCTACGATAACAAAATCTGGCATGTGTGACTCTGATAAATACTTTTCTTTTTTGGTGAATAAAAGTATGTCAAACTCTGAAAACATCCCCCGAAATTACCTACAGTTCTATAGGTTAAAGTGTTCTGTAAAGAGTACAACAACAGGACAGAACAGTAAATGAAACAGACACCTCAACAACTAAACATAATAATAAATATAATTTCAAACACATTCAGTAACTGGCTGGGCTCTGAGATCGGGAGCTATTTATCTGAGATCAGAAGCTTCAGTTGTGAAACTTGAGTACAAACCATCTTAAACCCACAACATTCCTTTGGAAATGTTTACAGATCACATGTGAGAGCAGAGCCTGCTTTTCCCTGTTGATGACAGATGAAAGATTTGCAGTTTATCTGATCATGTGGTTGTGCAGTGTTTTGAAGAAAGTTTTCCCAGTTATTTTGCCTTTGAAAATCGATGATCATATAGCTAATCTGTTCTGAGCAATCAGTAATTAATGGATGCTTTGATTGGTAATTAAATGGACTTTTTTACTTAAAGAAGTGTTGCCTGCTTTAATCAAGCCCCTCTTAGCAATAGTAAACTCATCTCTTAATTTAGGTCACATACCTAAAGCTTTTAATGTAGCAGCTATTAAAGCACTGATCTATCAAGCAAATCTGGATCAGCGTGTACTGGATAATTATAGACATATTTCTAATTTGCGATTTATATCTAAGATCTTGGAAAAAACTGTGGCCCAACAACTGTGCAGATACCTGCACAAGAATCACATATATGAAAAATTCTAATGATTCAGGCTTCATCATAGTACTGAGATAGTCCTAGTTAAGATTACAAATGGTCTTCTTGCCTCTGATCAAGGCTGTGTGTCCCTGCTTGTGATGCTAGATGTAAGTGCATCATTTTGATACAATAGATCACACTATTCTCCTAGATAGATTAGAAAGCATGGTCAGAATCGCAGGGACAGCCCTTTCATAGTTCAGATCTTAACCAATCAGTTTCAATTTGTAAAGGTAAATGGTGTATCTTCCAATCTCACAGCTAAAACTAGATTAAAGAAAATTTGACCATATCAGTCCATTCATATCAGCACTGCACTGGCTTCCGTTCAAATTCTGTATTGCTTACATATAAAATTACAGGACAATTCTTTTCCTTACATATAAAGCCCTACACTGACTCGCTCCTGAATACATGCAAGATCTAATTCACCTTTATGAGCCACCACGATCACTCAGATCACAGGGTGCTGGCTGGCAGAATTCAGAAGGCTTCAGCAGGGGGAATCCTTATCTCACAAAGCCCCCCAGCTCTGGAATAACCCTCCATAATGTTCGGGACTTAGACACCGTCTCAATCTTCAAGTCTACTCTGTCATACAAGTCTTCAAGTCATACTTGTTCAGTGTAGCATTTGGACATTAATGTCTTAGCTTAGTTACAGGCTGCAGATCCAGGGGTTCATGGACATAGGGAATCATGGTAAACTGGGATGTTTCAGGATGCTCCCATGTTTGTTACTTTTTTGTTCTCTCCTTTTAGTTCAGCTGTTATAATCAGATCTCCTGGAGTCACTCGCCACACTCTGGTAATGTTTACATTCTCTATAAATCTAGACATCAAACTAATTACATCTTTCTACATTTTCCGAGTTAATAATGACCCACCGGCTTGAGCTGATGAAACCCTAACCTTGAGCTCCTCTGTCCCATCTGAGAAAGACCCCGACCACCACTTCACATTAGAGGTGGGCGATACCGGGAATTTTGGTATTGATCCGATACCAAGTAAACGCAGGGCCAGTATCGCCGATATTGATACTGATATTTAAGCTTCATAGATCCAAAGGATTCAAAAGACCTAGGACAGAATTTTGTCAAACATTGTACGTGACAACAAAATACTTTATTATCACAGTCAACATTTTTGACAGTGAAACACTAACAAAACAAAGTTTGCCTAAACATTAGGAAAATAAGTCTTTTTTAAGACAGAAAAGGAGAAACAACAATACAAATATAAAAAACATTCTCCCCTCTCTGACATTCTTTCTAGTTCTTTTGTTCTTTGTTTCTTTTTTCAGACAGAATTGTTATTAGAAAACACAATAAAACAGGGGTACTTCAATGTGACACTAATTAAGATGTTTTGTCAGCTAAATGTGCAATGAATCAGATTTAAACGCTAAACTTTTTCACACTGTATCATTCTCAGTCTTGACGGAGTGTCTCTCATTAAGGACATGGCTTGTCACACCCACTGTTGCTTAAAACAGAGCATTTTTAGAAGGTTTTTTTCTCTGAATCAAACTGAATCACTCGCACGACATCCAGGCTGGATTAAAATTGAGCGTTTTTAGAAGGTCGAATTGGAAGTGGGGACGCAAAACGCACTAGAGCAGGGGTCGCAACCCTCGGCTCTTTCATCCTCATACCGCGGCTCTGCGTGGCTCAGGAAAATACATTATAAGTATTTAATTGAAATGTTTTGTTGCATTCATTGTTTTTTCAATTTTCATTCTAAATTGGAAGATTATTCTGATCTAAAATTATACTTTATTATAATTTTGTGTTGCTCAAAATTAGCGTCACACTTGTGGAAGCCAGTTTACCGCCAAAACCCGGCAGGTGTAAATCAACCTGATCTGGATCCGGATCCGAATCTGAATCCGAAGCCGGAGCTGGATCTGGATCTGACTGACATAGCTGACAAAGGCATATGGGTGTCTGAATTCAAATGCTTGACAGAGGATCTTGAAGATGTTGCTCATCAGAAGACCACTCTTGTTCAGAATCAAAAATGGAGTGATATTGAGAACCTGGCAGGATAAACTTGTGTTTAAAACATGGAATGTCATCCTGACACCCATATAAACGTGAAGAAATATGTATTTGAAGTCTTGTCGATCTTCAGATCCACAAATATATGTGAGCAGCTGTTCTCCACCATGAACGTTAAAAACAAACACTGCTCACAACTCACAGATGACATCTTACAGTCCTGCAAAGGAGAAAGTGACTTCATACAGCCCTGATCTGCAGACGCTCTCAGTCCCATTAACCAGCTCAAAGAAATTTATTCAGATATTTTGTAAATATTTATTTTTCATTGTTTAGTGACATGGTGCTTTTTTCCCAGTGTATTTTTTTTAATTCAGCTACACACTCTGAAAGCCCATAGATAAGGAAATAAGGATGACGGCTCACAAAATGTTTTTGCTTTTGTTTGGTGCATGAATAAAATAATCAATTTTTAATTCATTTGAAAGAGACCTTCAACTCGACAGGTTTCTTTTTTTTAAGAATTCAAAATGTTCAAAAAGCATTCATTAAATAAATAATATCTAATTTTATTGGATTTCAAACACACTGTAGTTGTTTATACAAAGTTTAAAGGCAAGAAAAAGCAATATACACTGTTATCTTCATTTTAGATGTCAAAAATTATTTGCGGCTCCCAGTGTTTTATTTTCCATGGAAACCGGGTCCAAATGGCTCTTTGGGTGTTAAAGGTTGTCGACCCTGCACTAGAGGAACATCAGAACAGAAAAAAAACAAAGAAAGTGAGAAATTATGATGAAAAGAACTTGGAATATTAATACCGTTTTTCCCGGGGTAGGGGGGGTTGCGAAATTTACTGGAGCCTAAAAGGGGGTCGCACAGTGAAAAAGGTTAAGAACCTCTGCAGTAAAAAATAAGGAATTTTCTTCCTTTCTGTGCAATTCTGTTTTTTCTTAAATAAACAGAGTAAAAAAAAAATATCACAACACAACTTCAAATACAATCTGCTGAGGTAGAGGGCTGACAAACCACAACAAAAATAACACAACAACAAATACTGTTAACAGTTTCACACTTATTCTGTTTATCAAGACGAACAAACAATAAAATAATACAGAAAGTGTCTCTGGGTGCTGCTGCTATTTGATTTTCTGCAATAACATAAATAAATAATAAAATCTAATAATAAACAATAAAATGAAGCGTCTCTCTCCGTACGGTGACGTGTCGACTCGAAGAGACCACTGATTGGCGGACCAGGCTGAGTGGGCGGGCCTGGCTGGGCCTATCCGCATGGCTGATTGGCTGGCGCCGCTGAGACGCGTGACGGTGAATCAATAAAAGGCGAGTGTACGGGGCGGGGCGGGGGCGCTGTTCTTTTCTGTGACAGAATTATTTACAGAGGAAAGTTTGGTGAATGCGCATGCGCAGCAGTCAGTGCGTGCAGGAGAGAATTAACGCTCGAGTGTAGATCTTTTTACACCAGTATTAATCAATACTAATTATCAGCGTTGGTATCCATATTATCGACATTTGGATCGAACCGGCCACCTCTACTTCACATTGGTTTCCCACCTTTTGGCTACTGGACCTGGACAAGTTTCCCACCTGCCATCAGCAACCATGTAGAAATGTACACACAATTTACATCCTAATTATCTGCTACTGTTACTATTATGTCCAGCAGCAAACCAAAATTACTTCAATACACCTGAGTAATAGAACAGACGTGGGGGTCGAGTGTCCCCTAAATAATGTAATTTGACCAGAGGAGGGGGGTCCTGGTTCCCCAGGTTTCTTCCTCCAGCTGAGGGTGTTTTTTCTGATTGTCTGATTTTTGATTTTTCAGATTTATGTCTTTATCTTTTGTTTTGTTGTATTATTTTTTCTTTCTATAAAGCTGCTCTGTGACACCTGTAAAAAGAACTCAACACACTGGTTTTGATCAACTGGGCACGGTACAAGCACCTTACTTATGTAGTCAAATCACGATTTACTTAACAAAAGCAAGTTTGACAAAATTGTTTATTATAAAATATAGATTATTCTATTAATAAGAGATAATATACTGGTCTCTCAGTCCAGTAAATAGATAAATAAACTGTACAGACAGGATCAGTGATGATATAGATGATGATATCTGCTGTAATAAAAATATTGCTGATTTAAATATTGTTTACAGGTGATTGTACAGGTGATTTTACAAGTGTCTACCTTTGGAGGACTGACCGACAGGCGGCGCTGCAGCGAAATCTGCGAACATTAACCGTCAGACGCGCTTGTTGTCATCCGGCCAGTTAACCACAGCGAACAGCTGCTGTTTTACTGGTTTTCGGATTTAGAGAGGCTGGTCTCTGTGGGAAATATGGAAGAATACCACTCCGGGGATGAGGTATGTGGTTTATAACCGACGCTCTGCTTCCGCAGGTTTAATAAACGAGCTGCTGGTTTGTCTGAGATTAACGCAGGTTTTTTTGGATTAAATCAGTTTTAGTCTCTCGCTGGAAGATGAATTTCTGCTCTGATTTTGTTTTAAAGCAGTGGTTTCCTGTAAACTGGGCCACTCTGATGTTCTGGGTGTGGTCGAGGGCTTTTCCACAGCGACGAGCAGACTCTCCTGTTCGTCTGTAAATAATACTAATAACAACAATAATCTCAGAAATAGCTTAATATTGCTCACCTAACTCTGATTCAGTTAGGTAGGCGACCACCGTGGGCCATAATGCAGCAAACAGACCTGTGAGATCAGACTTAGAACCCGTTCTGTGGGATGATTTCATCTTGACTTGCTTTTGTTCATCACAACAATACGTATTTATAGGAGACAGTCTCACGTAATCTTATTTACAGGTGGTCCTGGGCTCCTTGGACTTTAAATATTTAATGTTTTTTAATCAAAGAAAACAGAAAGAACTCTTAACGTCCTTTGTTATAGTTATTTATGTATGTATCCGTATTATACCGGCTCAGGACTTATATTCTGAAAAACGGTAAACGGCCCCACCCTTCTATCTGTAACCCGAGATCTGGATCAGTGACGTCATCAGTCCCGCCTCTCTCGCTGGTCGGTGTGTGTGTGTATAGGTTGAGTGTGTGCATGTGCACGGAGCAGTAAACATGCACTGGAAGCTCCTTTAGTTAAAGTAGGATTTGATTCAGTTAGAAATCTGTGATTTTAAGATGCTGAAGTTCTCACTGATGATTCATCGCAGTGATGAGAAAACCATGGTTAGACAGGCTTTAGGTTTGTGATGTCTGATTTGACGTACGTTACTCAGATCCAAGAGTTAAATTAAGGCCAGTTTGACCCTCAGAGCTATAAGGTTCTACCTACATTCTGAGTGGTTTATGGATACAGAGGTTTAAAATCTTTATAGTTATTTTGCCGTATATGGAGATGGAAACTTTCTGTTTTGTAAAGAGCCTAAAATGCTACAACTTTATAAAAACACCTCACATAATGCTAAAAATGCTTAGAAGAATTCTGAGTATTCAGATAAAAAAAAATAGAACCTTTGTTTCAAGGGAACATATTGAACCCAGTGTTTCTTAGAACTTGATGGACCTATGTTTTGGTGAATTAGTTGAATCATGTGTGTTGGATGGAGGGAAAGCGCTCAAGGGGCAGATCCAGGATAAGGTCTAAGACACCCTGGTCAACCTGTCCAGTATGCTGACCACTTTCCAAGGGGACAGATCAGCTTTGTGTTCAGTATTATATGTCTATGTTTCTGAGAAAAAAGTAACTGTTCCTGTGTGAAACATAACCTTGTTTTTATGGTTGTAATAGGGACTCTTGAAAGCAAATGAGTTTTGAAAGTTCGTCTTAAATCATATGCCCATGTTTTTATTCAGGTGACCTTCAATCCTGATGAAGCAAGTAACTCTGTTAAAGAGGTAACTATACAGGAAGACAACCAGAGTGTATACTTTCCTATTTCTATTTGATAAACAAAACTATTTTCTCTTATTTACAACAGTAGGTTGTGCTTTCAGTCTGAATGAGGAGCTTTGTGTACCAGATCTCATGCTTAACTCTTGCCTGAAGGATCAACCATTTTTTTAAGGCTTTGTTTATGCTCTCTCTTGCTCTTTCTCTGTCTGTCTGTCTGTCTGTCTGTCTGTCTGTCTGTCTGACAGTGCATTGAGGGTGTTATTGGAGGTGTGGACTACAGCCAGAATAAAGTGAATCAGTGGACAGCAAGTATTGTGGAACACTCACTCACTCAGCTGGTCAAACAGGGCAAACCATTCAAGTACATTGGTAAGATGTTCTCCAATTCATCCTACATACATATATATTACACATGCATTTATTCAGAATTTTACTGACACCCCTGACTGATTTGTGTGCGTGTCTGCGTGCGTGCGTGCGTGTGTGTGTTTGTGTGTACGTGCGCTTCAGTTAACTGTGCTGTGATGCAGAAAAGTGGGGCAGGACTTCACACTGCCAACTCTTGTTACTGGGACACTACAACTGATGGTAAGGAATAGATTTATGTAATTATATTGATATACAGTATTTGACTAGTGAAGCAGCACATCTACAGACTTTTTATTTATTATTTGTTGCTACAATATTGACAATAAAGACATTATTATTATTATTATTATTATTATAACCTTGAAACAGTCATTGTCATTACTGTCCTGACCTATAAGTATCGAACAAGTATTGAACAAGATACCAGATGAGTGTTTGATGAGTTAGGGTATTCGTGTACACCAGAAAAAATAGGCTAAAAACAATGCAGCAGAGTGGCTCAGTGGTCTAATGCACTAGCACTATGATCTGAGGATTGCAGGTCTGAATATCAGGTCGTGCTGCTTGCACTCGGCAGCCGAAGTCCCAGACACCCAAATTGGCCATGCTCTCTGTGGGCAGATGGCTGGCTTCACATGTATTGGAAGAGCCATGTAGTTGTATTCACCCTCCTGTGAATACAACTACATGTGAATACAACTACAACTACCTCCTGTTTGGGGCATTGAATGTGCCCTAATGTGGGGTTGGATATTTGGCACTTTTAAATTGGGGGAACTGTCCGTGACTGGTCATTCGGTGAGCAGTGATGCCATCCTGTTTGGCAGACAGTAGAATGAGAAAAGACTGCGTGACCTTAACATTGTGTCAGTGTTGTGCCTGCCTGCCATAGAGTCACTCAGAATGGCAGGGGTTCATCTTCAGTGACTAGTCCAGCTTTTGTCTTGGTGGAGACATCCAACGAATTTGTGTCTGGGGGCACCACGTCACCAGACCCCTGGTTCAAAATGTGTGGGATGCTATTGGACATGTCATCAACCCTCCTATTGCAAAATCTACAGGAACTGGAGTGAGAATATTTAAGCTGCTTGGGATGGATCATCATAGAACACCATTAGGAACCCACCCCTCCATTCCAAGATATCTGACATGTTGTGTTGTACCCAACACCATACTGAGAGACAATACTTCTGTATGTGTAGCTGAATAAATATTGTACATATCAGTCTAAATTTTAAAAATTTATGGATCTTGGTGACCTTTATCTTCCTTCCCAATGAAATTGCAATCTCACACTTCCTTCTTGGTGCAAATATGTTTTAGATGATAAGTGTATATTTTGTTTTCATACACATTTGAACCATATTAATATATACATTTTTTACAAAATATAACTCATATTTTTTAAAATATATATTTGGCACAGTATGAGAATTACTTGACTAATTGAATGCAGCCAAAACGGAACCCTGGTCAGAATAGGATTTTGTTAATTTTTTTTTTCTCTCTGTAGGAAGTTGCACAGTGAGATGGGAGAACCGCACTATGTACTGCGTTGTTAGTGTGTTTGCTGTCGCCGTCACTCTCTGAACAAGGAACCAGGGTCAACGTCAAACCATGCGACCAGTATACACACTCAGACACTAGAGGGAGCCACCGTCTTATCTCAGCATACTGAATCAACCTGTGCAGAATGTCTGGTCCAAAGCTCTTTGCTGTTTACGTTTGGACTGGCGTGTCCTTTAACGACTGAGTCCACTTGTGCCCACTTGTAAACTTTATATTTTTGCTTGTCTTTGGTGTTAAACTTACCTTTAGTTGCCATTCCTTTTGACTTTTTTGGATGTCAGTAGAATGACTGCAAATATGTACAGTATAGTATTTAATGAATTGATGTCTTTATCCAGGTTGAATCTGAGTTTGTTTTAATTGAATGAGAACATTGTGCTTGTTTAGTTTAGTTAATCTCAATGCAACCTTGCTAATACAGCATTCATAATGCTGTCTCTGAGAATGTATTCACTGACAACACACCGTTCACCACAAATGAAAATATACAAAGAAATGCACCTGATTTTCAGCAGGAAAGTATTGAATTAAATTTTTTTAAAGTAATTCATCTGCAGTTGTACTATAAACTTTATACAACATTCTGGAAGTCATGATAATCTATCTGGACAGTGCTCATCAAACCTTCTTCTGTAGAGCTACCTGGTGTTTGACCTCCAACACAAATCTAATGCACCTGATCAGCTGATCAGAGGTTTAGATCCAACAGATCCAGGTTTAGATCCATATGAATCAGGTGATTAGTGTCTGAACTGAAGGTAGATTTTCAGGAATGGGATTGATAACCGCAGCTTTCTTAGATTAACATCTTTCAGAAATATAAATGCGATCATCCAATGAGGAACAAGCGATTAAAGTTTTAGAATATGCTATACTGTATAACAGGATCAGGAGCCAGATAATTGTAACAACAAATGAATGAAAATTTCCCCTGCAGTGTTTTTCACTCTATGTATTTATGAACAGCTTATGAATAAAAACAAATTTGTGTAATTTATCCGTTTAATGCTGCTTTTATTTTTCCAACATTTGAGATGTTTTTTTTTTTTTTTAACAGTGCCACTGCTCGTAAATTGTAATAAATATGAGTAGATAGACATTAGAAACCAAAATTTTCTCGTTCAATACTGTCAGCTAATTGAGAATTAATCACCAAATTGCTTTAATGTACTTTTACATTAAATCTGAACTGTGTAGCTAAATTTGAAAGAGGAAATGGGTTTTTTGTTTTTGCTCTAGTGAGTAAGTGGTCAGCTATTTCCACAGACACTTCTGCAACCTAAAAACCCTGCAATTTCCCAACTGAGGCAAGAACAAAGGCAAAGTCCTGAAATGGCCATTGAGACGTGGGGAACGTGAGGACATAAGAAAATGGTCATTTTGAATGTTATATCATTATTATTAGATCTTGCCCAACATTGATATTGATTAATCACATAATAATACAGTCTGGAAAATACATATTTGGTACACTGCCAATTTTGCAAGTTTTCCCATCTACAAAGAATGGAGAGGTCTGTAATTTATATTATGCTTATATTATTATATTATAAATTATATTATTTTTGCACCTGAAAAGTTTTTGATCACCTACCAACCAGCAAGAATTCTGTCTCTCACAGACCTATTCATTTTTCTTAAAGGCCTCCTACTCTGCACTCATTAACTGCACTTTTTTGAACTTGTTACCTGTATAAAAGAAATCTATCCATACAAGCAATCATACTCTAACCTCTCCACCTTTGCTAAGACCAAATAGCAGTTTAACAACAACAGGGACAAAATTGAAGACCTGCACATGGCTAGGATGGGCTACAGGACAATAGACAAGCAGCTTGGTGAGAAGGCAACAACTGCTAGTGTAATCATTAGAAAATGGAAGAAACACAAGATGACTGTCGATCTTCCCGAGTCCGGGACATGCGTGATTCTGAAAAAGGTAAGGTATCAGCCCAGGACTACACAGGGGACCTTGTCAATTATTTGAAGAGAGCTGGGAACACAGTCTCAAAGATTACTGTTAGTAACATACAATGTCATCATGGATTAAAATCCTGCAGACCACGCAAAGTCCCCCTGCTCACACCAGAACATGTCCAAGCCCGTTTTAAGTTCATCATCTGGATGATCCAGAGAAGGCATGTAAAAGGGTCATGTGGTAAGATGAGACCAAAATAAAAGTTTTTGGCATCAACTCCACTTGCCATATTTGGAGGAAGAAGGATGAGTACAACCCTAAGGTTCTATTGTTTCAACCGTGAAGCGTAGGGTTGGAATCATATTTTGGGGGTACGTTTCGGCAAAAGGGACAAAACAACTGCACCATATTGAGGGGAGGATGGATGGGGCCATGTATTGTAAGATTTTAGCCAAAATTGTCCTTTCCTCAGTAACAACATTAAAGATGGGTCATGGCTGGGTCTTCCAGCATGACAATGACCCAAAACACACAGAGCAACTAAGAAGTGGCTCCATAAGATGCATTTCAAGGTCCTGGAGTGGCCTAGCCAGTCTACAGACATGGACCCAATAGAAAATCTTTGGAGGGACTTGAAACTCAGTGTTGCCCAGTGACAACCCTGAAACTTCAAAGATCTGGAGAAGATCTGTATGGAGGAGTGGGCCAAAATCCCTGCTGCAGTGTGTGCAAACCTGGTCAAAAACAACTGGAAACATTTCTATTGTATCAAATACATATTTCATGCAATAAAATGCAAGTTAATTATTCAAATATCATTCAATGTCATTTTCTGAATTTTTGTTTAGATTCTGCCTCTCACAGTTGAAGTGTACTTATAATAAAAATTGCCAACTTCTCCATTCTTTGTAGGTGGGAAAACTTTCAAAATCAGCAGTGTATCAAATACTTACAGTATTTTTCTCACTGTAGGTAACATTGGACAACTGCCCAAGGTATGGAAATATATTGTTTTGTAGATGGCAGTTTACTAGTGGCAAAAAATTGCACGCTGAAACCAAATAATGATTTTATGAGCAATTCTGATTTTTATATACACACACAAGTTTTACACTTTTATGAGCCTGTCATGGTTTTGCAGTCCATCATTTAGCTATATTGAATGTGCTGAAAGCAGTTTTAACAGTGTGCCTTAAAGTTTGCCTTGTATCTCAATGTAGTGCTGTAGACATCCAGAGTGATCAGAAGTTTTCTTTGTTGAATATAAATTCAGTTCCACGCTGTGATTGGCTGAGGCATTGCTTTTCCAAGGCTTTGGCCAAAAGTGTTGGCCCACACAGAAACACACCCACTTTACACCTGAGAGAGGGAGAGAAATTAGTGCTGCATATAAATGCAAAAACATGGCACATATATATACATCTGTTCTTATGGATAAACTCAGTACAATCAGTAGTATTGGTTGAAGACTACTCTCAAGGCAAACTCATCTGAAACAATTGCTATGTGAATCTGACTGATTTTTAACCATTAGAACCCTAGGCCATTTTTTTGGGATGTTGTAGTTTAACCAAAAAATGTAAAGTTACTCCAGTTTGTC
The DNA here is from genome assembly GCA_034509495.1 of Acestrorhynchus altus. Lineage (NCBI taxonomy): Eukaryota > Metazoa > Chordata > Actinopteri > Characiformes > Acestrorhynchidae > Acestrorhynchus > Acestrorhynchus altus. The sequence goes on along the minus strand of CM067523.1, from coordinate 15,582,837 downwards.
TTCATTTGAGATGTAAAAATTAACAGAATTTTATATTTGACCAAGTTTTGATCAAAACATTTTTACTAAAACACTTTACATCTCACAAAACCTGTGGGAAATTGATCATCCAGAGTGTTTCTGATCTGATAAATTATAATTTTTTAGAGTTATTTGTGATGATTAGATTGACCAGGATATTTATAACTTCTTAAAAATATTTGACAGTGGACTAAATAAAAAACAACCCAAATTGAATGTTATGTATGTATCAGTTTTATAGTCCCAGTTTTATTATTCTAAAATTTGAACACTTTGTAAGTAGAGAGCAAACACTCTTCTTCTACACTCTACAGAGCAAACTTCTTCTTTTCCTCTATAATATGGGCCAGTGACATCATTAGCCACACCCCCTCTTGCTGATCAGTCAGAGTCTGCATGCAGGTTGAGCATGTACACATGGACAAAGCAGTGAACATGTATTGGAAGCTCCTTTGGCATTTAACCTCCTTGGGGATTTAATTCAGTTGAAAACCAACCAACCATGAGATGCCAAGTCTTTAAGGTTATTATATGTGTTCTCATATGTATAAATGTGTCTGTAAGTTACTCTGATCCTGAGCTATGAAGCCTAGAAAAAGTCATGTAACTGCCTGCAACTGCCTGCAAAGCACGGATCTCAGGAGTTAAGCTTATAGCAATGTATTTAAAATTATCATGATTTGTCAGAGACTTGTTCCATTAACACATACCCTGGGTGACTGGTGGCAATAGCGTTAAACTCGTTGTCCCAGTTAGGCTTGCCATAAAGAGTCTTCTGCTTCAAGCCAGTGATAGGGTCATTCTCTGCTTCATGGTGAACTCTGAAGTGGGCGGCCTGCAAGGAATGAAAGGACACTCGTTCACTACATCCAGAGGCAAGACCACCACCCAAATACACAGTGTCAACCAAGACTTTGCTGTAGACCAGTGTTTCCCACACCCAGTTCTAATGCCACCCTGTTTTGTACATCCTATATATATTTTCCTGCTTTAACAACATGGAATGCTAATGAGTTGAGGAATTGAATCAGGTGTTTGGAGCACGCAATCCACTAAATATACGGAGAAGGGGGTGCCAGGTCTGGGTTTGGGTAAAGCTGGTCTAGTCCAAATCAAGGAGTGTAGATTTATTTTAGATATAGACATTATTATGTTGGTGCTTTAGTCTAACTTACAGTCATGTAAAAATGTTAGGATACCCATGGAAATCCTTTTTTAACATGTTTAAACATATGGACATTTTAAAAAAATAATCAATAAAATGTTATTAATAGAAATGAAATTAGTTGGGCCACTCCCACATATATTACTACAAAACACCTCAAATTATAATCAGGTGCAGCACATCAGCTGCAAATGATTAGACCATCATTAGAGAGGACAGAGAGGCTGCCTCATTTAATTCTCAGATTTTAGTTTGGTTTGCTTTTGGTTCTTGAAGTCACTTGTGAGTTCCCAAAAAGCACCCAGAGGCCTTGAGAAAGAAGATTACAGATGCAGAAGAGTCTGATTTAATAAGATCTCCGAACAATTAGAAATCAGCTGCTCTACTGTCAGTTAAATAATTTAGAAGGGGAACAACTGCCAACATGGCAAGGTCAGGTCATCTTAGCACGTTCAATGCAGACCGTAGGGTGTGAAAAGAAGGCTCCAACAATCCTAAGATGTCATCAGGGGACCTACAGGTAACTCTTGCCAGAGTTGATGTGAAAACGTAGCAGAAAGAGATCGGATGGACGATTGGGAGACACTGTCTCCCAGGAGATGTCAGAGAAAATTGCCTTTCTATTAATTACATTTTATAAATTATGTTTAAAAGACCTTTCTTCAGTTTTATGTTTAGTTATATCTCTCTCATATTGTTCAAATGAAGATCAAATGTACTTTTTCACATGACTGTAATTAAATGTTAATCAGTTTACTGCATTACTAAATATTGTACAATAGTGGTTCTGTATGATATTGCATTGGACTGTTCTTGAGAATATTTCCAGAACCTACCTTGACACGTAGACAAGATTGATTTAAAATAAAGTCAAGCCCAAAACAAAACCAAGAACATTAATTCACTGTTGTTCTTGGGCTTGAGACCAAATCCAGTACTACAGCACTAGAATATTCTCAGTGGTTCTTGATTAAAAGATGCTCTCAGTCCACTGCAGAATGCTGTATTATAGCATGGTTTTGCAATGTGGAGTGCAAACCTGTCCAAAATGGTCTAACATTCATGGCAACCTGAACCCATCATTTGGTAAGTGTAACAACCCATCAAAGTGGTTAATTAACTTAAACCAACCCGTTGGGTTTAAGTAACCCAGCATGTGTTCCCAGTGGAAGTAGTATCCCAGTGCTGGGTTGCCAAATAACCCAGTGTACTGAAATAGCTGCTGGTGCTATACATAAGTGACTGTGTCCTTATTATATTATTGTTAGTGCATGTCTGACCTCCGTGTCTTTCCAGCGGGTCAGATAAATGTTGTAACTGAGGAAGTCACTCATGCTCTTCTCAGTCATCTGGCGCTCCAGAGACTGCAGGAGATCCGCAAACCACTCGAAAGCCTCCGTCTCTGGGCACAGCCAATAGAAATAAATCTGCCAGGAGAAGGTCAGAATGATAAATCAAACAACAGACTCAGGGCTCAGGTTAATTCATAGTTGTGCTAATATATATATATATATATATATATATATATATACGAAAGGACAAGGACTCCTGCATATTTTCAGGGATGAAGAAAACACCTAAGTGGCATGCAACAGTTAATTGTAAATGAGTAGTACTGTGAACAGTTAAGCAAGATGAAGATTAAATGATCTCTGGAAAGCATAAATAAAAACTGAATTAGCCTGTTAGGTTTATGGTTTGATCACAGTCATCATTAGGAAATAGTTCCAGTTTCAAAGCTTTATAAATACCCAGACTCCTCTAACCTTGTTCCAAAAAATAGCAGCCATGGGTCCTTCAAAGCAGCTGCCTAGCACTCTGAAAATGAAAATGGCCCACAAAGCAAGAGAATCAAGAGAATTCTATAAGAAAATAGCAAAGTCTACCTCAAAAGGTTTTACTATGGCCCTCACAGTCCCCTGATCTGAACATCACTGAAAAAATGTGAATAGCAGTGCAAGTAAGACCCGGAATCTCACAGAACTGGGAGACATTCATGAGGAAGAACAGATGAAAATCCCTTTTTTACAAGCTGTGAAACTTGCCAAAGGGAGTGATACTAGATACCACCCATACAGGGAGCCCAAAATTTTGCTATTTTGGAAATGTAGATTAAAGTACAGACTTAGTGTTTGGTTAAAATACAAAGGGAATGTGTTTCATCTTGAACTTCTTGCCTTTTGGACATCAGGTCATCTTCAACTACCTTAACTGTTCACAGTAACAGTCATTTAACCAGGGGTGCCCAAACTTTTGTATGCTACTGTATATGCATGTCATGGGTCAGATTACTTATGGCACAGCAGTGGGCAAAAGATTCTGAAGTGTGATGACTCGCAAAAACTGCTACCATTGTATCATTGCTGGGCAGCGAACATGCTCGGAGGGAATCGCCTGATCCCCAGCTCCGATACCACGGCTAACAGACGAGTGTATTATGGGGAGAGAGCGCCATCTACCCACTCAGAGAGAATAGCAATTCTGCTCTCTTGGATTCCAGCTGCCGATGTGATTCTCAGATCATAGTGCTAGTGCTTTAGACACTCAGAGACCTCTCTAGAGGAAACGTTGAGGAGTATTTGAGTAGAGCATGTCATAAAATATCCTGAAAGAAAAAACCTCACCTTCTTGGTAAACACGTTGGTGTTCTCTTGGACATGCTTATACCACACAGACTTCAGAATGGAGGCAAAAGGAGTGACGCCAATGCCGGCACCCACCAGCATAACAACCTCATAGCGGAAGACATCCTCACTGGCTGTACCAAACGGACCATCCACTGCCATCCTACACACAAAAGCTCAGTGTTATCTTCCTGATAATGCCTGACTCGACCAGTTTAAACTTTTAATCACCTCCACTCAGCCTGGGACTGTTTAAGCTGACTTATTAATGCTATTGTACTTTTTATTTGAATAACATATCATTCTAGCCTTTATTTTTACATCTTATTTTTATTTGTATTTTCTGATATTTTCATCTGATACATTGTATTTGTATTTGTTGTACATGTTTTATTTTTTATACATTTTATAATTAAAGCCTTTTTATTGTTACTGTATTTTTTTATGGATGCTCAGTTACATTGTAAATGAGGGTCACCCTCAATTCACAATTTAAATAAAGGTTGATTGATCAAATGACTGACTGAATGCTGCAGTATGAACATTTTCCACTGGTACCTGCATATATTTTGACATTAACTGTGACAATAGCGAAGTCTGTGATTACATTTTATGACTTTTATGGACTATTTACATTGTATGGACAATGGTATTCGCCCATCTGCTCATTCAGTTTCTATTTAGATCAAAGGTGTTAAATAGAGTTTATTCTACTTTTGTACTTTTGTGTCTAGTTCACTCAAACCATTGAAACACATACTAACACACAACCACCATATCACAGTGTCACTGAACTGCTGGAAATGATGTACCTGTTCTCTGAGGAAGCTGTCATTTACTCCTACATTACATTATTGAATGTTATGATTAGAATTTTGGGAAGCCAAGAAAGTCTAGCATTAAGTAATAGTGTAAGTAAAGTCTGCTCTTTTTGGAAACCTTGCAAATATCCGCTTGCAGCTGCTCACTTCTTCTTTCTGTTAGTCCAGTACAATCCTGCCAAGCCACATCTCCTTTTCACATAAATGCAGTTTCCCCTACACAACTGTGACTTATTGACACAATAAAATGCATAGCAGTCGTTACAGGTTGCTTCTCTATGCAGAAGTGTGCAAATACAGTAATAGCGCCTTTACTAATACAAAGCCTCAATTCAGGCTTTCCTAAATTTAACAGTGATAAAAAAATTGTCACTGCTTAACCTTTGGAATGCTTGATGGGATGTTTGACTCTAGGTGGGGTAGTTTGATGTACTTTTATTTGCCAAAAAAATTGAAAAATGTATTTATAGCAGACAGTCACACATGCCAGATATAATTGCCTTCATTTGAGATGTAAAAATGTACAGGATTTAAATATTTGTAAATATTAATATTTGAATTTGACTGTCTATTGATCAAAAATGTAATTCACACCTACAGTTTTTTCTTTCACTTTAAATCTCATAATTATAATGATATTATCCTTATCGGGTTGTAAGAGTTATCTTTCAATTGAAGTCATTTTGGGAATTTTTTATTGGCCCATTGATCATGATATTTGCACACAATGCAAAGAGACAACTGTCAGATTCAAATAACATCAAAAATTAACAACAGCAAAAACAACAAAACTATGCAGCATGTTTAATGACGTGCAGCATTCATTGAGACCATCCATCACAGTTACTCAAACTCTGCTTTTCTGTGTTGCAGTGTGCAGGATCTGTACCGTACTTGGTTTCATACTGTACATTACTAATTAAGTGGCTTTTTCTAGGTGGCCTGAATTTGAATTTCTAACTCTAAACAATCTGTTTGAACATGGAATATCTTGTCTTTATAATGTATTCAATACAATATAGGTTGAAAAGAATTTGCTAATCATTTTATTTTGTTTTATTTTTGGTTTTACACAACGTCCCAACTTCATTGGAATTGGGGTTGTAAATAAATTCCTGTTCTCATACCAGTGTGATGAAAAGCCTCAGAATTCAGTGCAAGAAACTGTATCTTTGTAATATTTTCATATTGTTTAAACTGGGATTTTAATGTCAAAAATGTCATACTGTATGTTTACTGAGTGTGTTTAACTGCGTTTTGGTTTATTTATGGAGGTTAATGGTAAAACTGGGTAGGACAAAGCTCTTTGGGTCCAATTATAGCATCATGAATGGTACTTGCTACTTCTGGGAATAATAAGTACAGAAGCCGTACTTTGTAGGCTAATTCAAAGTACGGCTTTGGTTCGAGGAGGCGGATATGGCCTTTCAATTGATCCCAAGCAGAGAATAAGCTATTAAAACATTATCAAAGGAGTTGAAGGTTCTGTGAGTTACTAAACTGATCATCTTTCAAAAAATACACAAAACCGATGTAGATAAACACACTTTGACTCTTTCCTTAATCAGAATGGATTCTCATGTCTTTAGATGTGATCCAGCCAGTCATATCCAACCAGCATTACAAAGAAAGCTATATTCCTCTGAGAAAACCCTTCAGCTTAGCAAAAGAGAACAATGTTTGCAGTTTTCACACAAATAACAGGTTCCCATTCCATTCTCATACCTTTCTGTCACACCTTTCTTTTGTTATCTGTTCTAGTAGATGTTCAAAGTGCTCTGTCTTCAAAGTGTAATGTGCCTTGTTTTACATTCAATCATTTGGAAACCAAAGCTGCAAATTCGGTTTTGGTTCACATCACTGTTTCATAATGGTCACAATATACGCCAATCAACCATAAGATTATGACCTCCTTGTTTCTACATACAGGGGCACTGAGTTTCTCTGCATACTTTGTTAGCCTTCAATGGTCAATTTAGGCAATGTTATTTCTTCAACAGTCAGGATCCCACATGACCACCACAGAGTATGTGGCTGATGAGTGATTCTCAGCACAGTGTAGTGACAGTGTAGTGACTAATTTGGTAGCTTTATACTCTCCCTGGTGCATCATGGGTTTAAGAGCACACAGCTGACAGCCAGGTCTTTTGAAAGCTGGCGCTACTACTTCATATACTAATATGGCTCTTACAAAGCTCCCTAATTTACTGAAGTTCATAATGCTTACTTACTTGGGCAGTTCCCAGGCATCCTGCACCCCTGTCTTGTCCCCTCCACATGCAGAGTAGAGGTCCTGTGTCCAGTCTCCAACAATGCGGATGTGTACGCTGAAGTGGTCCTCCTCAGGTGCAGAGGTTAGGGTAAAGGGGTGCCACTCCAGCTGAGAGATAGATGGGCACTGCATGAAGATGTACTGGCCCACTTCCATCTTGAACCCCTTTTTCTTCATCTGCAGCTCCAAGGTTTTGGATGGGTGCATTACCACCTTTTTAAGTGTGGACAAGACAGTCATTGTTGTCTAATGATAACAGTATCAAAATATGTTGTTTGAAAATTCAAATTGAGTACACTCATAATACACAAAACACTTTCTTCATATGCTCCATTTGACCCACTGTGTTATGCACAAACAGGAATTAGACCTCCACATTTTACCCATCCACACACAGTGATTCACACATACACACTAGTGAATTCACAAACCTGGGGGACAGTGAGCACACATGCCCAGAGCAGTGGGCAGCCCTATCCTCAGCAACCAGGGGAACTTCAGTCATGTCCTGCCAGTTTAGGGATTCGAACCTGCAACCTTCCAGTCACAAGGCTGGTTCCCTACCCGTCAGGCCATGTCAATGAAGTTGACCAGAATGTCTCTGCAAGACTGCAACACTTCCTCGGCCTGCCAGATATATTGCCTTATTACATTCACTTATAGAAAGCTTCATTCCTTTCCAGCAACTCCTTCCTTAGGAGCCCCACAATATATCTGGCAGGCAATATATCTGGCAGGCCAAGGAAATGTTGCAGTCTTGCAGAGACATTCCTGTGAACTTCATTGCTGTGTGTGGAGCATTATCCTGCTGCAAAATGCCAGTAGGAAGCCCTGCCACGAGAGGCAACACATGGCCACAGGATGTCCTGCACATATTGCTGATGCTGATATACTAGGAGTAACCAACTGTGGCATAAAATGGCTCCCCAGTTCATTATACCAACAGTTGGGACAGTGTGTCACTCCACAGCACAGGCAGGATGGAAGACAGATAGATCACTTTATTAATCCCAGAGGGAAAGTCACAACTTTTTGCTCACCATGAGACATTGACAAACTCAACTGTTCCAAACAGAATTTGTCACTAAAGACAAAACTATTCCTATTCACTGTGTGTGCGCATCCTCATGTAACCACTGTTCCCAACATCTCCTAACAGCTTAGTCAGAATAGTCTAGATAGTGGGCAATTCCTTATTTCCTGCCTCTCTAAGTCCAAAGATGTGCCCCTCTTAGAATATGTAGACTGGTCAATATGTCTTGAGTGTTTTGTAGAGGCATGTCAAGAGGTACACTACAAAAATAGTAGCCTTTTATAGGGCAGTGGTGACCTGGGATTAGAAGCTGTTTTTTATTATACTGTTAATTTACACATTATGCTTCATTTACTAGTAATAAGTAAATAAAAGTGAATGGCCACTGACCTTGGTGATGACCACTTTCTGCTGTGAGCGATAGAAACGCACTATCCTCTCACACAGGTAAAGAAACATTGGCCCAACCACCCACTTCCATGTCTGAGAACAAAAAAATGAGCAATTTCAGAGGTTCACATGGGATGAACTTATTATTAGCCTTTTGCACACAACGAAAAATACATGCATCTTTCTCCAAAGCAACTGACATCATATAAGTTACAGTACACATGAACTCGTTAGAGTGCTTAATAATTCCTGTCATTGCTTGATGGCATAGATGGTGCTACATATACAACAATCAGCCAAAACAGTTAAAACACTTGCAAAACTTTGGGTCTGTAAGCACCTTTACCTTGACTTTTACCAATTATAAATAAATACAGTTCAGTAGTTTAGATGTGCTGTGTTTAAACTGGTTCTGATCTGTGTTGTTCAGCTACAGGGCTGGGTTTCCCTCTCAGCTCATATTAAATATCATTGTGAAATGGTAGAGTGAGCATCACATAAAACACTCCCTCCTTTCTTAATAATACTGTGAAGCTGTTGAGAAACTGATCCGATCAACAATACTGTCAGCATTCATTTCACTGGTGTGGTACTGGGCATTTCTTTTTTTCTAAACTGAGTGAAGTTTGATTCTGCATTACATTCATCAATGTTCACATACACCTACTGTGTACAATGAACCCAGAACGGAGATAAATACAAGTACCATTACACTACTTACCCTACCTCCCTACCCCCCAACAGTTCAACCTCATCATCAACTGACTTTTTACTTGCTGCCCAAAAATATATACACATAGTCAGTCCCTAGTCAGGTGCCAGTGTAACCAGTTAATCAATCAGTCTTTTTAATGTCATGGCTGATCATTCTTTATGTATCCAGTAAACTTTGGGCATAAGCTGTGTGTGTCTGTACATTACATCAGAAGGTTCTTTATTAATATATTAAAGCTTGTGTAATATTAAGAGGTAACATTGGGTTACCATTGGTGGATTTCCAGCAAATACTGGCTCGGGGCAGGCGGGATCTTTGCCCCATTCCTCAAATTGACTATGACATTTTAAAGGATCATGGTGCTTCAGGTTGTCAATAGCCTGGCCTCGCACAATGCGACTGACAAGAGAAAACACACACACACACACACACACACACACACACACACACACACACACACACACACACACACATAAATTGTTGACACACTGCAATTATTTCCCAAAAATTGTAAATTTACTAAACTATTAAGCTGCATAGATAAATGTACTGTGATCATGTTAAGCTATAGTTTGAGAGACCCATTATTGCATCACCAGCTGAAACATATGCTTTGACAGAAATTTGACCCCATTCACTTTGGAGTATGTTGACTACAGTACAGTTGCATTTGAGTGTGACTGCAATCTATTCATGAAAAGCATAGCTCATTACATGAGCTGAATATAGACCAAAATCCATTGTGAGTCTCTTTGTTACTAAGGAACAGACACTGGAACAAGATGGAGCTGATGATGTTCACATAAGCCACATAAGTGATATAACCCACTAACTACCATGGATTTCAGATATTTTCCAACATGGGAAACACTATGCTCACAGTGCATCTGGAAAGTATTCTTATATGTATCCATTTAAAAATGGATTCAATTCAATTCACGTTTTCCCTCAAAATTCTACATACAATAACCCATAATGGCAAAATGTGAAAAGTTTGTTTGAAATGTTTGCAGATTTATTAAAAAACAAAAACACAAAAATATAATGAACATAAGCCTTTGCTCAATGCTTTGTTGAGTTTAAGGCTACAAGCCTGGCAAACCAGTTTTGGGGAAGTTTCTTCTTTGCAGAACTTCTCAAGCTCCATCAATGGGATGGGGTGCATCGGTGCACAGCCATTTTTAGATATCTCCATAGATGTTCATTCAAGTTCAAGTCCAGGCTCTGACTGGGCCACTCAAGGACATTCACAGAATTGTCTCAAGGTCACTCATTTGTTATCTTGGCTATGTGCTTATGGTCATTGTCTATTTGAAGATAAACCCACTCTGAGGTCCAGAGTGTTCTGGAGCAGGTTATCTGTACATTGCTGCAGTCATCTTTCCCTCAACCCTGAATAGTCCGCTAGTCCCTGCTGCAGAAAAACATCCCCACAGCATAATGCTGCCACCACCATGCTTCACTGTAGGAATGGTAGTGCCTGGTTTTCTCCAGCTATAATGCTTGGCCTTCAGTTCAAACAGTTTACTCTTTTTGTTTCTCTTGTTCTGAAACTCCTTTAGGTGCTGTTTGGCAAACTCAAGATGGAATGTCAAGTGCCTTTTACTGAAGAGTGGCTTGAATCTGGCCATTCTGCCATACAGGTCTGGAGTGCTGCAGAAATTGTTGTCATTCTGAGAGGTTCTCCTCTCTCCACAGAGTAATGTTGGAGCTTTGTCAGAGTGTTTCACCTCCCTGACTAAGGCCCCTCCTTCCACAATCACTCAGTTTGGCCAGGTAGCCAGCTCTAGGAAGAGTCCTGTTTGTTTCAAACTTATTCCATTTATGGATAATGGAAGCCACTCTGCTCATTGGTACCTTCAATATAATCCTGTCTTGGAGGTCTACAGACAATTCCTAGACTTCATGGCTTGGTTTGTACTCTGACATGCACTGTCTGCTATGGAACCTTATATAAACAAATGTGTGCCTTTCCAAATCATGTCCAATAAACTGAACTTACCACAGGTATCCAATAAAGCTGTAGAAACATCTGAAGGATGATCAGTGGAAACAGCATGAACAGAGTTCAATTTTCTGTGTCATGGCAAAGGCTGTGAATACTTATGTACTGTAAAGTATTATGTAATAATACATGTTGTGGTTTTATTTCTAATACATTTCAAACAAACATTTCTCATTTTGTCATTGTGGGATATTGTGTGTAGCATTTTGAGGTAAAAATGAATTGAATCAATTTTGGAATAAGACTGTAACCTAACAAAATGTGCAAAACATGAATCACTGTGAACACTATGTGAATGCACTGTATGTTACTCAGCAACAGAACAGTCAAATAACTTTGCTTCAGTGCTATTCTAGCACTAATAAACTAACCAGTTAGTAAAAGTAATGAGAGAATAGGGATCCATTTCAGTCTCAGCCATAGACTAATGTGTGTGTTATGATATGCCTCATTTTCTGTCACTCACCCAATCCCATGCAGTACTAGACCAATAAAGAACACAATGAAGAGATGGTGGGTGAACCAGAACACCTCAAAGTAGGACCTGCGGATCACCTCCATGGAGGAAGTGATGATGAGGATGAGTGCTAGGGTGATGACCACACCTGTCAATCCTGCCACTGTGGTGAACATCACAATTGTTGGGTTCTGCAAAATGGAGAAGAAGCTAAATCAAATTTATTTGTATAGCATTTTACAACTGATGTCACAAAGCAGGTTTACAGTAATCAAAAATATGATCTACATGAACCATAAAGGATAAAAACCCTGGTAAGTGAGCTAAAGGGTGACAGTGGTACAGAACAATTCCCTCAGAGCTTGAGGAAGGAACCTAAGGAGGAACCAGTCTCACAAGGGAGGACCCCTCATCCTCTGGTCAAACTACAGGGGACAATGGAGCACCACACATCTGCAATAATGCTCAGGTGTATTGGAGTAATGAGGATGGTTTGATGGTGATCATAATAGTACCAGTAAATTTCTACATAGTTGTGATGGCAGGTGGGCAACAAGCCCAAATCCAGTAGCTGGAACGTGGACAGCTAGTGTGAAGGGGTGGCAGGGGAGACCAAGGTTAGTCTTGTGATGACTGTTAGACAGCAGAGACAATAGTTGAGTATTCCAGTAGTGCAACAATATATATATATATATATATATATATATATATATATATATATATATGTGTGTGTGTGTGTGTGTGTGTGTGTGTGTTTTACCGCTAGTTTTGCTCTCAACCTTAGACCTGTGTAATGTGATGTGACAATACACGTGATTTTTATTTAATTTACTATCTAAAACAGAAGTCACAATCTGGCTACTGGCTATCTGTAGATTTCAACAGCAACTCAAATCTATCATGCCATTCATGGGCAGTTTCCACTGCTGAAGTTGCATTCCGACACTCAAGAATGAAGTTAGCAAGAACATTAATAGTTCCCAGATGTTTTTTTTTGTTATACACTGAAAACCAAGGATAGATTAATTGGTGACTTTCCACCAAGACACCATTACAGAAAACACTGGTGGAGAACACCCACAATGGTACATTTTGTATTTCAATAAACAGTGCAGCCGGGTCTGCTTTTAATAATGAGGTGAGAAACTGATCATAAAGCTGTCAAATCTTAGTTCATTTGAGACAAACAGTGATTGTTTATTCTGTAAGTTTGTGAGCCTCATAGGCCCTTGTGCTGTAGGTCTAGCTTAGGAGGTACACAGCACATCTCAACAGTCCTGTCTTTGGAGGAGTTTGTTCTTGCAAGGCAAGGTCTAGAATGTTCTTCCCAAGAGCACATGTCCATTCTTAGTGTTCTTGATATTGAGAAACACCCTAGAATTTCTGAAGGCAGATCAGGTTGGATCAGGAGGGGTGGACTAGGGCTGAATCTGAAGGTGGCTCTCCAGCAGGGTTGGTGACCCCTGATCTACAACATTATTTCATAACAAGTTATAGAACTCTAAATCCGGAAGTCCATTCAAATTCCTTAACTACATAAATACAGAAGTAAAACTAGCCCCCTTCCAGCAGCGTTCCCCATCACTGGGGTCACGGGGGTCCAGTACAGCGCCAGCACTCGTCAGTCAGGATGTCATTATTTATTGTTGTTATGCTGAAGGGTTTTTGCTCCTGTTGTTCTATTCCTGTACATAGAGGTCACACTGCTGCCATGGCAACAGCATGTGATCACACTGCAAGCAACATGGCATGATGGCAATGTGGGGTTAGAGAGTGAGTTTGTGTTTGTTTGTGTATGTGAGGGAGATTTGTGTGGCCCTGAGGGATTCTCTTCATAGTTTTCACTGTTTCTTAGATTCCTTTATACTAAGTTCTTCTGAACACAAAGGAGAAGAACCTCCACCCACTATGTTGTCATGTGGGAAATTTCAGAACGTTTGCAAACAAACCTGATTTTGAAACCTTAAGGATCTTAAAATATCATATTTTTAATATTTAACCACCATTTTGGGGGAGACTGACTCTGACCTAATTAAGACTACATTATCCTGAAATAGCAGTCACACTGTGACATGTCATGTAGCTGTGTATCCCCTCCTGTGGGGGAGTTGAGTGTTTAAGATGTTTTGAGTTTTTTATTTTTGTTTTTGACAGTTTCATGTGTGAATGTTTTTAAAGGACATTTATTTGAGTATTTATAGGAGACAGTTGTAAGAGTTAATAAAGCCTGTTAGTGTGAATTTACTGTTTGTCAAATTCATTTGAACAATTATTGCCTAAAAACAAAGACCTAATACTGAAGGATGAATTCAGTCCAGGACCAGAACAGAGTTTCCACACTGTTTGACACTCACCGTCTCATTGCTCCTGATGGGGTTAAGAAATGACTCATTGTCTTTGTTGCCAATCAGAGAGAGGACATGAGGCAGGGAACTGCTGTTGGCCTCCAGCTGGGCATCCATGAAACGCTCAAAATTAAAGAGATGAGCAATGATGTGCACCGCTGAGAGAAATGCAGAAGAGAAGGTTAAAGGTCTTCAGCTAAGACCACCAAGCACTGACCCACCATTCTATCATTCCAGCCTTAGCAAATCAAACATTACTTATGAACAGGAATTCATTAAAATACACTTTATTATAATAAGAACACCAGAGTCAAATGCAACCTGTGTGGAAGGCAATCATGTAGGCCACTAGTTTGTGGAAAGTGATGTTTCTGTCCAGCTGGCGGGCAGCAGTTCGGCTACAGCACTGCAGAAACATACACATTCACACTCAGTTCATATCAGTGCAATAAGACTTTCCATGCTTGCTTCATTAATCTCACTGTGTCTGGCTGCTCGTCTGTCCCCATGTGCTGTGGCTGACCTGTATAGAGCCCCGGAGGAAGGAGAGCAGGTTGCGGCAGACTGGCAGCAGGATCAACATGCAGTTAAAGTTCAGACACGCAGCTGGAGCCCTTGCCCAGGACAAAGCATGCTACAGGGATCAGAGAATAATAAACAACACACATTTTAATTTTGCTATTTTTATGTTTTCATCAATACTTCACTTACTTTTATTCAGTCACACATCCCAGGTATTATTTTCAGGTGAACATAGGTTACTGAAATTTGTTTTCATTTAAGATGTAAAGATTAAGAGAATTTAAATATTTGTATGAATTTGACCATGTTTTGATCGAAATATAACTTGCACCCATGATCTTTTGTGGGGTTTGTTGGCTTGCATAAACTAAAGTGTTTTATTTTTGTTTATATTTATTATATTGGTAATATCCCTTTTATTCTGAAACTTGAACACTGTGTGAGCAATGAAAGAGCACAAACAGCTTCCTTCTCTTTTTTCCTCAATAACATAATATCTGGGTCAGTGACATCATCAGTCCCACCCCCTCTCACTGACCTGTCAGAGCTTGAGTATGTACATGTGGACAGAGAAGTAAAAATGCACTGGAAGCTCCACTGGCATTAAACTGGGATATAATTCAGTTGGAAATTTAGCTGTTTTCCAAGCTGGATAATTCACTGATATGTATGTTATGATATGTGTATCATGTCTGTACTCTGTAGGTTACTCTGATCCTGAGTTATGAAGCCTATAAAACGGCAGGCTTGAAATGATTAAACTGATCCGAATTTTCCCCCTGCGTTTATTTGCATTTGTGTTTTGTCAGTTGATTTTTCATACTACCTCTTTTACGTGCTCATACGTGTTGGTGTGCTTGTGCGTGTAGTACAGAGGCAAAAAGAGAAGTGATGAATTCTATTTCCTTTCGTCTCTACTTTAAGCACCAACACCTGTTTTGCCATATATTCTGTGACCATTCATGCATAGAAGAAGGCAGTAAAGTAGTAAAGTGCATTACAATGACAATTCATTTGATAAAACTGTTGCTAAACTGCAGTCAATAATGCATAAAATGCCTGATTTGTTAGCTGCCAATAACAGAAATTAATAATAATAATAATAATAATAATAATAATAATAATAATAATAATAATAATAGTAAAAGAATGGGAGTCTCTGGGCCTTACCCCAAGGATGACTCTGGTGTAGTAGAAGCGGTCGACGAGAAACGCCATGTAGAAATGGACAAAGAGGAAAGCATTGATTCCAAGCCATACCAGCTGAAAAAGAATGTTGAATATAAGTGCAGCTGATGAATATTTATAAATTTTGTTTTGTTTTAACAACACTGAAAAAATCACTGCATTTAATCAACTTAAACATGATTTAGAGCTGAATTATATAAATAGTTAAATCAATTTCTCTTATTATGGTGGAGATTACTCACAAATCTCACATTAATTTAACATAAAGTCTGCAGCAGAAACACAAATACACAAAAACCAAAATTCAATTTCCAAAAGACTTACAATAACAAAGATGGACAGTCCTTCATTTGCTGCAAAATTGCCCATGCTGAAAGATGCTGTGTGAAAGAGAGAGAGAGAGAGAATGTGGCGCAGAGAAGTGAAAGGTGTTTGGTATTTAAGGCAGAGAGTCAGAGGAAGTTTCACAAGTCTGACAAACTGAACTCATCAGAGGTGATGAAGCAAGCTGGTATTTAGAAAGAAAGAGAGAGAGACTGAGAGTTTGGTTCTTTTCATTTTCACTTCAATAACTTCCTTCACTTCACTTCTATATTTGGTGTGAAATGCTGAGAAACAGACTCGAGACATATGTGCGAGAGATATGATCCAGACATCTAAAGAGGTTAATGCCACAAAATACGTTGTTTTATGATAATTTTAAGATACAGTTTTGATCTAAAACATATTTCTAAAATACATTCATGCTGCTGGATTTTATAAGACTAGACAGCAGCATGTAATTAGACACAGTTTGTGTCAACAGAAATTTTTGTATAGCAAATAAAAGAATTATGCTGAAATTCCCCTTTAAGTTTCAAACACACCTACACACACAAGAAACTCATGGTTGCTATGGATGTATGTTACACAAGAAGTGAATATGAAGAACCAGGTGAACAGAGGGCTTTGCTTTGAAATGAAACATGAATCATGAAACATGAATCATGATGTGACAAAATCTATTCAACAAAAAATTTAATGTAGAAAAACAAAATAATAACCAAGAAAGTATCACAAAAAGCTAATAATTCATCATTAGTTTTATTTTTTAATTTTCTTGGGCTTTACGTACAGAAAAGAAAACTATAGAAAGCAGTCATTCGCAGGTGCCACTGTAACGTATGAGATGACATTTTCCCCCTGATGGGATCATTCTGCAAGATAAATGCAGTCTGTTCATGCATTCAACCACCAGAGGGCACCAGAGGCTTAAGTACAATCATCAATCATCATGCGCCCTTCAATGTCACATCATTTGTCCTCTATTATCAAAATATTTCAGATCATAATGTGCAAAAGTGATCCCTTTCCATTTGCAAACCTGTACAAATGCAAGTGAGAGAAGTGCAAAATAAGAAAATGAAAACTTCAAAGAAAGTAATGTTCAAAAAGTGATCAAGAGAAAACATCTAGGAAATATAAGTCTTGCAAAAATAACCTGTTATAACCTGTTATAGTCTGTCGTGTCTACAGAATACTTTCCTTACGTTCCCATAGTTTGGCTTTATGTTATTTTTAGCCTACACTTCAAAACGTCTTGAGCTACCATCCGAGTTGTCATTCAATCCGCTCTCCTGTGCACTGGGTTAATGATAGAATGTCTCCATTTGAGCAGGGTACTGGTAATAAGATACACGTCTTTATCAATAAACTTGCTCAAAGCTGTAACACAACATACATACGTAAGCAAGGAATAAACCTGAGAAGCTGGCAAGTGAAACAGAACTCTGTCAGGCAGTTGTGGCCTTCACATCTTTACAATGCAAAGGGGACAAAATATTAGAAACACCAAATGATGCTTTTTACCTACTGTGGGTGATTTATAATGAACATGTGAAATGAAAAAGGAAGGAAGAGGAGGTAACCTGGTGATTTCTAAAGAAGTGTCTGTAGCCATACAGTCTCTTTTATAGATAAGCAGCTACATGTAGAAGCTCGCTGCTGAGCTACTGACAGAATTTTAATCAGGATCATTTGCGTTGAAAAATGTAAGAACATTATGTCAGTTAATCAAAACCAGCCTCAACCTATGGACATTTTCCAGGACAAGTAGTACTATTATTAGTAGTCAACATGTTTAGCATTCAAAAATATTGATATATTGAAATACTGCAATTTTGAAATTCTGTATCAATTCTCAAAGACAGTACTGAAGGGCTCTAAGTGGCTCAGCGCTCTAATGCATTAGCACTATGATCTGAAGATCGCAGAGGTCTGGGAGAGCAAAATTGGCCATGCTCTCTCTGGGTGGGTAGATGCCACTTTCTCCCCACATCACACCCAGGGCAATGCTTGTAAGTACAGGCATCTGTTGGCCACTGTATCAGAACTGGGAACCCGACACTTTCCTCCAAGCATGTTGGCTGCCCAGCAGCGATGCAATGGCAGCAGTTCGAAAGAAGGTAGTGGCTTCCGTTTGTCTTATCTTTAAAAGAGGCATGACCTTGTCTTTACCCTCCTTGTGTTGGGAACATTGTATATAACAGTGAGAGAGTTCTAGTGAGGTTGGGTAATTTTGGGGGTTTGGAATAAAAAAGTGTTGATTTTTAATTGTAGTTCATATGTAAAGACGGGCATCAGACAGTGGTTCATTTAAAATTGTGCTTAAATACCAACAACTAGATAGCAGTGTTCTGATTGGATAAAAACTTTGCTTTTATTCAGATTTTATTGATGCTGTGTTTTTATATCATGAAATATTTCCTAAAATGATGCAATCTCCTTGTTCACAGTATTGCAAATTCAACCACAGCCTCTGTTCTTGCCAATACACAACCCCAGCTCCCACTACTCACCTATACTCTACAGTAATAATAATATGAAGAATGTGCAAATGCATCTTGGTTTTGTTCGTTAACTGTAATAAAAGCATATTTAACATGAGATGAAAGACTTTCCATGTCATATCAGGTTAAATAAAAAAAAACATTTCATCCCCTTGGAGCTATAGGGTTCTATCTGACATGTGAGGAGGTTTATTAGAAAACTAGAAAGTTTCCATATATGTCAGTGTCACTAGAAAGTCTCAAAATGCAGATAGAACCATATAGCTGGACAAAATAACCATAAAGTGGGCAAAATAAGACAAATGGCGAGTGCACGAACCTTATTCCCTCGCAAAACTGAGGGAAAAGGTGTTTACTTATAAAGTCACACTTAATATACACTATAAAAAAATCAGATATTAATTTGTAATAAGGTTACTGACTACACAGACTTAGTTTCTTAGTTTCATTAAAAGTTCAGTACTGCGTCTCATTCTCAGGTCAATAACAGGAACATTAGAGATGGAACGAAGAGTGTTTTTTGGGCTCATACCGATTGAGGGTAGGGCTGGATGCCACATTAACATTAACATATTACTTGATAATGCATTATCATCCTTCTGCAATGCTGAGAGCATTGTCTCTCAAGAAGAAATGTACATGTACTTCAAATGTACTTTTAACTGCATTAATAACTCTGGACTCCAAGCACTCGCTGCTGGAAGTCCAGAACTACTCAGCGGAGCTCACTGTGGGAAGCCGTGTTTGCTCGAGATTGGTAGACGGTCTGTGGTCTTAAAAGTCTTTACTATAATTTGCCTATGAGGCACATTAGTGCTGCACATTCTAAATAAATGTGAGTGTGACAGATATGGCACTGGGAACAGATTTCTGCAATGGCTTCAGTGAGCTTGAGTGCATAAGGTTCATATTGCCATCTAGTGTTTGATGAATTGCAATGTACTCTGAAAAATTGGCCAATGCATATTTAAGCTGAAACTTGGCTGATACAATCAATCCTTTCATCTTAAGTTTAGACTGAGGCTATACAACAAATAGCTGTGAATGTGCTGCCACTGATATATTTAAAATCTTTTTACTTATTATTCTCCCCCTGACCTTTGTTAACCCCTCCTCCACCAGAACTAACCACGGCTGGTCGATATATCAATATTGGAATGTAATAAGAGCTAAAAAATAACTCAAAAGTACTAATGTGCTCAAATACTTTATAAATGTTTCAGTTCATGCTATTTTGTTTTTTCAAAATAGGACTGTTTGGTGTTTCTATTATTTTGTCTTACCCCTTCAATATAATCAAGATTAAAAGAGAGACAGAGAGACACCAAGAAAGACAGACAGACACACAGACAGAGAGCTCCAACATCACAAGACAGAAGCAGCATTTTCATTTGTTTTAAGGTTAATAGTCAGCACATGCATCAAAAGCCCATGCCACTATGACGATCACTTTCACCTTGTCAATGAAAAAGCAAAAACAGGAAATCTGGTCTTCTCTAAGTCCGAGAAAGATCCCTTCATACATTCCCTACACTGTCAAGGCAGCTTCTTCATTGGCTAGTTAAGCTTCTAGTCCATAAGGGGCACTTTTTATTCAACACAGACTCTGATTAACCTCCCCATTGGTGACTGAATCTTTGGCTGATTGGGATTGCTCCAAGCCAGGTTTGTCTTGTGGAAGACCGGGCTGTGAGTAGGTTCCAGCAGGCAGCTTCAGTGACCCACAACACTCCCACAGGCCCTGAGCTGGGCTGGATGAGAAGAGACGCCTGCATGGATGGCAGCACTGGTAGAAGAGCAGCATGAAGAAGACGGCCAGTGCATAGCCCATCAAGAGCAGCAGCTCTAGCACTGGGGCGTCCACCTGCCGGTAGAAGTCGGTGCGGTGGACATACCAAAGTGAGGAGAGTGCCGCGTTTTCAATGAAACGCAATGAGTAGTAGGCAGCTGAGCGTCGCCAGCCTTGGCTCTTGTCGATAAGGTCTGGGTCATCCAGCTTCAGCTGCACGGCTGACCAGCAGAAAACATTAATGCCAGCGTACAGGAACGTCAGCATGCAGAGCACAATGGTGGTGCCCACACGTGTCAGCGTCTTCTCAATGTTCTCTGGGAAAGGTGAGTGACTGATCCAGAAGCGCACCCATGGCTGCAGGAAGAAGAGCAGGAAGCTGATCAAGACCACGGGCAGCACCCAAACTTTCAACACGGAGCTGAAGAGGACTAGTATTGCAACCCGTGTGGCGATCTCAAACCCGCGCCACAGGAACACACACAGGTACGCTGCTGGATGCACTGAAACCTCGTAGTCATCGTAGCGGATCTTGATTGCCAGGATGTTGCAGCGCAGGGCTCCATACACAATGGAGAGCAGAGAGATGACCATCAGTGTGCCTGAGGGTTTGAGAATAAATATGATGTCATTAATATGTAACTACTTTGTGATTTTAATCTTCGCTAGGCTATTTATGTGCAATCTTTTCAGATTTTCACACCAAAACATTTGAAAAGTATTGATAGGAGACAGTAAGATTGTCTTTCTTTATTTCTATTTTCAGGAGATCCTAGGCTACCCAAATATGTCTTCATTTGAGACAAAGTATTGAGTAAAAATGAACAGAATTTAGATATTTTTATTAATTTGATCAAAAATGGACTTTTTGCTTAGAAGGACAAATAACACTTACATGTCAGAAATCCTGTTGGAAA
This sequence comes from Acestrorhynchus altus, assembly GCA_034509495.1. Lineage (NCBI taxonomy): Eukaryota > Metazoa > Chordata > Actinopteri > Characiformes > Acestrorhynchidae > Acestrorhynchus > Acestrorhynchus altus. Next base: position 15,561,745 of record CM067523.1, on the reverse strand, counting down.
TTGATCATCCATTTTGAAAGTCCCACTGACAGGACTGTACAGGTTTAGGGGATTTTCTCTGCAGTCTATTTATTCCCATAACCAGTCAATGATCCGAGCTCTGCTTCTTCCTATTAAACAACATTGCTGACCCATTTCCACATGCATCTTGCTGAACGTTTGCCTGCTATGACCGAGGGTGAAGCAAATTCAGCCAGTAATCACAGGGATCACGTGAGACCTGTAGGCAAACCTCTAAAGTAATTAAGCAATTGTATTCAGTATGATGACCATCACTAATAAGTGTACACAGTATACAGTATCACAGTGTACCTAAAATCGGTTTACTGCTTGTGAAGCAACATCTGGGAAATGGGGGCCTTAGATATACATTACAGCACCAACACCAACATGTAACGCTACTAGATGCACTTGTGTAATAATGAGGGGCTACTCACTTGAGTCCCCATGTGCAGTGTTTGTGACCCCGTGGCTGGGGAGCTCCTTATATACACCACCTGGGGCTTGTCGTCTCCAGATGCGCATCAATGCCACGCGCAGAACAGCAGTGTGGGTCACCCCACCACCTCATCACTGCATGCTGCAACCTTATTCCCATGTTAAGTTCCACCTGGCAGCTGGATCTCCTGCTGCAAGATGCCACAAAGGTGGACCTGCTTCTAATGCAACATTTAACAGCTGAACACACTTGCAGGAGTACACTAGCTGCCAATTCTCTTTTGCACTCATGTTGGCTACCATCACACCCAGTGGTGGGCAAGCAGAGGAACAGGGAGCTCACCAAAAGAGGGACGCCCTCTATGCTCTCTTTGTTTATCCACCAACATCTTACTGGGAATACATACATTTGACACGTTTTTAAAATATTTATAATGTTGTGGTGGGTAATTATTCAAATACCACAGACGTGCTGCAGGAAGAAAACTAGTGTGGATAGAAAGAGAAGTGGGATGAGACACAACAACTGAAACTCTAGATTTCAACTATATATTGTGCCTGTAAACAACCTTGCATTATTGATTTGTGGTGACAGTTCACCACAGTAATGTGCAATAATAGCTCTAAGTGAAACAGGGATCCCGAGGGTCCCATGAGCATCTCTATATGAAATAACATAAGTCAGCCCTTCCTGTTCCAGTGAATCTGACCCCAGCTGACACCACACACTCTAAACTCCATTGTTTTCTATTTCCCTTGCGGTTGTGTAAGGAAAACAGAGCAGAATACCCTTCCTCACGGCAGTGCAAGCAGACCACCGTCCCACTGTAAACACACAGTCTCTCACAGCCTGTCAGCTGATTAGAAACCTGCCTCTGCCCAGCTAATCCTTACCTATAGCGATACAAGCCAAGAGTGGCCGACTGATCTGCCGCCCACTGTGATCCTCCATCTGTACCACGGCTCTTTCAGGGGCACTCAGCGTTTTGGTCTACGCCCCCGCACACCCAGAGGATGGCTGCTAAGTCTGTTACACTGTGCTGGGTATGCAAATCACTGGCAGGGCCAACAGCGCAGCAGGCCTTTTGCTGAAATGGAGGGATGTCTGAGGTACTAGACGCCACCTGACAGGCTGTAAACAAGCCCTCCATCTCACTGCACTGATATGAGGGATATTTCTTGATGCTATTTTGATGAAAGCAGATGAAATCTGTTAAACATATGCTACACATATTTCAGTCCAATGTGTAGAATTTAACCCTTTAAATCCTGAGCAAGCAAACAACTGCCAGAAAAATCCAATTTGATAAAACGTCAGTGTAAACACTTATCAAATATGAAACATAATAAAAGTAATCAAACGTCAACATTAAGTAATACATCTGCATGTTGCACGTCATCCCAGTTTGAATAAATACATTCAAGCCATTATATGTAACTTGTAGAGAGGAGAATCACCAACTGAGGACTGAGGGCACTCGAGAGAGTGTATACACTCCCCTCCAAAAGTATTGGAACAGTGAGGCCAATTCCTTTTATTTTTCTGTAGAATAAAACATTTGTGTTAGACATTAGAAGATGAACATGAGCCAAAAGGCCAACATTTCAGCTCTTATTTCCAGGTATTTATATCAGGATCTGATTCACAGTTCAGAAGATAGCACCTTTTGTCTGAATCCACCCATTTTTCTTCTGAAAAGGTTTAGTCATTGGGTCACAGGCTTGATGCAGTTACTGCAAGGATCTGCAACTAAATATTAAGTCTTAATCAATTTATTTAATCTATTTCTGTTCCAATACTTTTGCTCACAAAAAAAGGAGGGTTCAGACAGTCTTCTCAACTATGTCTCAGGTACAGATGAAAACACCAGGAAATAAAAGCTTTTAATGTCTTTTAATGTCAAACCCAAATGTTTTCAGTCTACAGCAAAAACAGGGGACTGGCCTCACTGTTCCAATATGTTTGGAGGGGAGTGTGTATCTACAGTGCTCACAGGACGCTGCCTGCAGGACACTGCCCACATACCACATACATGCCCACATACTAAAACACCACCATGTCAGTGTCACTGCAGTAATACCTGGTGGTCCCTTGTACCACACACACACACACACACACACACACACACACACACACACACACACAAAAGACCTAAAAGACCTACAAATAAATCTCACTTTGGCGTGGTCATTTCCTTCGCATGCTTCACTGCAGGACGTTTCCGGAGTTCAGCTTATTTATAATACAGAGTCTAGCTTCTTTTATCAGCACTTGCTTCTCTGTATTTAACAGCCTTTATCTTTTGCTGATATCCTTCAAAAGCAAGTGTGCGTCCTTGAGATAGTGTTCAAGGAAGAAAAGTCTTGAAGTGGTGTGAAGTGTTTCAGCGCTGTGCAGTAAAGCTGAGGGAGGGGTGTCGAATGTAGTGAAGAAGAGGCTTTAAATGTCATGTGCTGATGCCACATAACTGTGCTTATGAAAAACACTGAACAGAATGACAATAAATGAGCCATACAAATCAAGAATTATAGGATTATAATTATTAGATATTCATAAATCAAACTACAGTAGTAACACTGACACTGGGACAGTGATCTGTTAATGGCATCATCCTGTAATAAAACTGATATTGGGTTACAGCTTTGCACGTCTTAAAAATTAAAGCATTTAGTGAATTTAAACGGTTAAATATAAGTGTGTTTGGTAGACAAAATACATTACATATATCTATTTACTGCTGGCTTTAACCTGAGATCCACACTTACAGTTATATGCTGTTTTCTAGGCTTCATAAATCATGATCAGGATAACCTACAGACGTAATCAAGCTTGGAAAACAGATCAAATTAATTCATTTCCAAATGAATTAATTCCAATTTAAATTCCAAAGGAGATTCCAGTGCATTTTTACTGCTCTGTCCACATGTACATACTCAACCTGCATACAGACTCTGACTGATCAGCGAAAGGGGGTGGGTCAGATGATGTCACTGACTCAGATATTGGGTTATAAATTAAAAGGGAGGGATTTGCTTTCTTTCTTCAAATTTCAGAATAAAAGTCCGGAGAAGGGATAATACACACATAACACATAACTGATACACACATACCAATAATAATATATACAAATATAAAAAATATTTGTTATAAAATAAAAAATAATAAAGAATATTCAGGTAGTTTTATATTATTTGGACCACTATCAGGTACTTTGATTACCTTATTATTATAAATATCCTTGTGAATCAAATAATTCTTTGTGAATCAAATTCTTTCATTTTCAGCTCAAAAGCACTCTTAAAATGCTTATAAAATGGGATTAGTGTAAGGTCTCCTGGGTCTCCTGAAAAACAATGGTGAATAAAAGTATTTCAAGCTATGAAAACATCCCACAAAATAAAGGTTGAAAAACAATATTAATCTGATTCAGAAATGTAATCTCCTTAAAACGTATAGGAGTAGTAAGGAATATACATTAGAGAATGTTATAGCATCACTCTGAAAGGAACTGTGCAGTGCAAACAGGAAGAACAGTGCAGGTCAAAAGAGCTGTATATAAATAATAACTACAGCAATATACTGAAAATGTATACTACTCATAATTAAGAGGTACATTTTAACCAAAAGAGTAAAGAATACAGGCAAAAAAAACCTGATAGGTACGTAGAAACTGGTGAAATTGCAGGCTTGGCCCAAAATATTCTGATATGAAGGAAACAGTAATAGAACAGAGATATAGGGGTCCAGTGTCCCCTAACCATGTATAATTAGTTTGACCAGAGGAGGATGGGTCCTCCCCTTGTGAGCCTGGTTCCTCCCAAGGTTTCTTCCTCCAGCTGAGGGAGTTTTTCCTTGCCACTGTCGCCATGTGGCTTGCTCACTAGGGGATCTGTCATTTATACTTTCTGTTTCTGTTTTAACCTTTCTTATTTATTTATTTATTTATTTATTTATTTGTTTATTTATTTAATTTCTGTGAAGCTGCTCTGTGACAACTTCAGCTGTGAAGAGCGCTATAAAAATAAATTTTGATTTGATTTGACAATCAAATACCAGAGACGTTTCCTCATTTGAGCTGCACTGTTTTATAAACACATTATGCTGCTATAAGATCACTCATCATACAACAGACTGTAAACACACTTATGTCTTGGCTCATCTCACCCACACCCTAATATCTCACACTCAGCATGAGTGCCACATCCCTGAAGAGAATTACACTAGATTAGAATTCTCATATCTCACAACATCAGCTGTAAGTTGTACAGTATGAAGACAGTAGGCCCTATGCAGTATGCAGTATATTCTCATGCCACATCCACAAAAAATAACAAAATACTGCTGAACCTGTAACTTAAGGAAGTCGTCTTTTAGTTTCACTGCAAAAACTTCCAGATGTTTAATGGACCAAATATGATTAAATGGACATGACGTCCCTTTCACATTTACACAGACATTTTGGGATGCAGATTCCTTCCACACGTGCACATAAAATATCATAGATATACAATTTTAAACTTTTTTTAAAATGTGCAAATTAACCAAATGTAGTTTGATCCTTTTATTTTACATTTCAGGTCTAATTCTAATATAACATTAGTACTATTTGTTTTGATTTTCCTTTATTTTAGACCAAGAACAGAAAATACTATCACGTTTTTTTATCAGGTGCACAATGTGTTTTGTCTTTTAAAATGACACAGCAGTGCTGGTGGAATGTTTAAACCCCTCAGTGTCACTGCTGTTCTAGTAATAAGCAATTATACTTTTTTAACCCACTGTTTTGTGCACACAAACATACACTCTGGTGACTTCACACACTAGGGGGCAGTGAGCACACATGCCCAGAGCGGTGGGCAGCCTTATCCTCAGTACCCTGGGAGCAGCTGGGGAGTTCAGTGTCTTGCTCAAGGGCACTTCAGTCACATCCTGCCAGTTCAGGGATTTGAAGCAGTGACCTTCCGGTCACTGCCAGGTTCCAGTCCAAGGCTGGTTCCCGAACCACCAGGCCACAGCTGCTGCACCAAAGACTAGACTGATGAAAGCCTAGAGGATGACCACAACCTGTGCAGAAACAGACAAGCTTCTGTCTCTTTAAGGTGGAGCTACAATGTAGGTCTAATAAAGTGGACAGTGTTTAAACATGCCAGCTGCACTGCTGTGTCAGATCTACTCCAACACCAGTGCAACACACACTAACACACCACCACCACCACCACCACCACCCCAAATTATGTAAATATGATTTGTCACATGCAGTTTCAATGTAATGTTCATCCTTCCATCATTACAGCAACAATAATCCATAATGGGAAGCACATCTATTCTATTTGTGCCACTCAATTGTGTGTGTGTGTGTGTGTGTGTGTGTGTGTGTGTGTGTGTGTGTGTGTGTGTGTGTATTCTTCCTCACCTCTTCCAATGGAAACACCCCTCTGCAGCACGCAAATGTAGAGCTGCAGTGTGAGTTGTGGGGCAGAACCCAGGAAGGCCTGGATGACGGAGGTCCTGGCGAAGGCTGCCCGGTGGGTGACCAGCTTGCCCTCTGCCTGTCCCACCTCCTGTTCCACCTCCTCTGTCTGACCACTGCGAGGCATTTGCTTCTTGCGTGTGATGGTGACATATGGCTCCTCGACCTTCCCTGAGCTTCCATAGATACAGAAGGCATCCAGGCACCTGAGGGAACAGCAGACATCTGGGATCAAATCTAAGAATAATCCTTAACCTGAGTGTGTTTCATTATAGTAACTCATTAACTTAAACAAATCAATCCTCATTTTTCCACCCACAAGCTAGAACTCCAACAAACACAAAATGATACCATTACAGGAAGGGTAAAAACTGCAAGAAGCAAGGCAACATGCTGAGCAGATAAATGTGTTTGGTGGGTTTTTATTTCTGATAAAACTCCACTTCATTGTGTGTTGATTATAACACACAATTGATTTTTGTTTTCAATGTTGTGACTTTTCTTTAACATTAAAAACTGAAATAAATATTAAAAAATGAGAAGTACTTATAGGAGAGAGCCACACATGCCAGATACTGTTATTTTCAGAAGAGCCTGGGCTAATCAAATACATATTCATTTGAGACGTAAATATTAACAGAATTTTTTTTTCCTTATAAAGTCAATGAAAACACAAATCCGGTTGCAAATTGAATGAAAATGTAATAATTTGGATGATGGGATATTCAGTAACTTGAATTTGTTATATTTGTTATGAATTCTTTATAATACTTTACAGCCATCCAATAAAATAAAAATCTGAATGTCCTTTTTAATCAGAGATATATGGAAGTGGGTTCTTTTTCATTAAAAATTCTATGCATGTCATTTGATCATAAATGTACTTTTTAAATGTAAGCATAGGTCTGCAGATTCATTCTGGAGCCTTCAAAATCATTCAGCTAACCTCCAGACTGATGAATTGGCATCGCTAGTATGATCACTGTCTTTTCAGTGACCCACTGCTGTATAAACAATGGCCATGTTGCCACTAGCCCTGATATAGAAGCAGCAAACTGCCTGAACAGGTTGCTCCACCAGTATGAGCCCATCCGTAAAAGCACGTTTAAAACCGCAGCCACTAATCTTCATCTAGCAGATTAACACAGAACCATCACAAGTCAGTATCTTCTGTAATGACTCACACTTTCTAATCCTTAATTGGTTATGCATGGAGCATGCATTTACTTCCACTGTGAAATGGCACCTAATCCAGATCCAAATGCAATAGCCATGACATCCAGTGTTGAGACTGCAATGTCATTAACCTGAGGGCTGGAAGTCGAGGCACAAATAGCAACATAAGCTCATCGCCTGTTTACACCCTCAGTCTGTGTAATCAGTCCTTAGACAAATGAATGTTGAGCAATCAGAGTTTTAAAAGGGGCAAACAATAAAAACAGACCAGACTGAAACCAACTGAAATCTCTAATAAATAAATAAAAATAAACAAATAAACTTTATGAAGCAAATTAAACTTTATTTATACAAATAAACTAGAAGCATCCACATAAACATCTAGCAAATATGAGTTTCAAGATATTGAGCTTCAGCCTTTAGAACTCTAGGCTAATTGTTTGGGGTATTTTCATAATTTGACATACATTTATTTCCCAAAAAAATAATATATTTATAGGCGTCACACATGCCACACTTTATTTTCTAGCCTACACAAATTTGTCTTCATTCGAGATGTAAATATTAAATGTAATGTTTTGATCAAATATTTATTTGCTCCTTCAATGTTTTGTATTTATTTGGCTTATAAGGACTAAAACACCCTGTTGACAAATGAGCATCTAGAGTGTTTGTGAGCTGAAATTGCATTATTTTTGATCAACTATTTGGAATGATTACATATTAATATTTACAAAAATACAAAATCTCAATATCCTTTATTATTTTTGATCATTTATCTATGTATCAGTATTATCCCTTCTCAGGACTTTTATTCTTAAATTCTGTGTGAGCAAAGAAAGAGGTCCCTCTATAACCCAATATCTGGCTCAGTGATGTAATCAGCCCCACGTCCTCTCATGTAGATTGAGCATGTACATGTGGACAGAGCAGTAAACATGTACTAGAAGCTCCTTTGGCATTTAAACTGGGTTTAATTCAGATGGCAGTGAGTGAATTGTAGCTGTTGTCTGAGCTGGATTACACACTGATAATGGTTGGTTACATAGAGTGAGTCTTGTAGTTTGTCATGATATGTGCATCGTGCCTGATCCTGAGTTACACCTATAGTGATATTGACATATATGGAGATCGGAATGTTCTGTATTCTAGATAAAGAGTGTGCACTGTGTGTGTGCACAATAATTTAAATAATTAAATTTTGATTAAAAAATATCAGGCGGAACCTTATAGCTCCAAGAAGATGAGCTTATGATTTACCATAGAAATGATTAGAATTAAGTATTTGTGATACAAAATCACAGAAACTCATTATGAGGGTGAATTTTAATCATATATCTGTCTCTTAAGAGAGTCAGGTCATGTTATGCAAGCCTACGAATCTCATCTCTCGGAACGCAACAACTTGTCCTTGAAAGATGAGTTCTAAAGAAAAACTCTCCAACAGACTACTGTAAGCTCAAAAAGCCCTCAGCTACCCTTACATCCTCATAAACACCCTGTTGTGCTGCATCACTGGTGTGTTTTAAGGTGAGTGACGGAATCTAGGCTAAAGATTTAAACCCTTCAAATGTGCAAAGCCAGATCGATGCAGCACTGAGTTCCTGCTAAATCAGCATGGGTGCCAGAGCAACACTGCCTTAGGGGACAGCTTTGTCGAGCCCCGATGGGCCATTTGCCCATCTAATTCATTCAATATGCAGAGAACAGCCACTGCATCATACAGACCAGCTCGCTTCCGCTGTGCAAAGCCTCTAACTGTTTAATACGAAACACCCACAGGTATTAGCAGTGCATTTAACCTTCACACTCATCCATTCAGTCTTCATTATCTGCCCAGCTCATCCATTCTGGATAAAAGCACATTAATGTGCTATAAGAGACCCAGCAGTGGAAGGTATCTGACTTCCGAGTCCAGACGACATTGTGAGAAAGGCAATGAAATGGAAGTATAAATCATTGATGAGCCACACAGGGTCCCTGAAACATTGACCAGCACTATCTGATTGGGCCTCCACAGATCACGCCGTTTGAATCACACTGTGCCAGAAAGCCATGTCAAATCCATCAATTATTGATACACTGAATAAGCATGAGAATGATGGACAGCTGAGGCTGATATTGACTGATATGAGGCATCAACAACACAGCGACAGGCCAGTTCACACATCCAGCCTCTTCAATCAGCATTCAACCAGGTTTGTTAAATCCACAGCATCACTGCAACACAAACACAAATAATTTCCAACGATATACTGACCCTTAAATTCATAAAGGCTTAATTCCAACATAGATCAGATGTTACAAAGGCTCTGATCAAATCTGATCTCATTATAATCAGAAAGGGTCAACAGATGCTTGTTGGAATAAGCCTTTAAAAGTCGTTATCAGGTTGATCGCGGTGTCTTGTGAAAACCAATACCACAGTATTAACACCCCTCAAAGTTCACCATCTGGATCTGGTTCTGGAGTCATCCAAACATCTGGCAGGATGACCACCACTATGATTCTGTGCCCCACATGAGACTGGAGCTCAAACCTACTGCTCAAGCATCCAAGCAAAGGGCATTTCTGAATGATCCCATCACAACTGACCCATCACCAATGGCCCATCACCACCGACCCATCACCAGTCCCCATCACCACTGACAGTCCCCACTGGCCCATCACCACTTTGTCAGGCCCATCACCAGTTACCCATCATCACTGATTCATCACCACTGACCCATCACCACTGATCCATCCTCACTGACTCATCACCACTGACCCATCACCAGTCCCCATCACCACTGACATTCCCCACTGGCCCATCACCACTTTGCTGGGCCCATCACCAGTTACCCATCATCACTGATTCATCACCACTGACCCATCACCACTGATCCATCACCACTAACATATCACCAGTGACCCATTACCACTGACAAACACCAGTGACCCATCACCAGAGACCCATCACCTTTAATCCATCATCACTGACCCATCACCACTGATCCACCATCAGTTACCCATAATCAATGATCCATCACCTCTGACCCATCATCACTGACCTATCACCACTGATCCACCACCAGTTACCCATCATCACTGACCCATCACCACTGATCCTCCACCAGTTACCCATCATCACTGACCCATCAACACTAATCCATCACCACAGATCCATCACCACAGATCCATCACCACTGACCCATCATCACTGACCCATCAACACTAATCCATCACCATTGTCACATCAACACTGATCCATCACCACTGTCCATTTGCCAAAAGACTGTCAGCCCACCTGCCTGCTGCTGTTATGAATCAGGAGAAGCTTCATCCTCCAGCAGGAAGCCCTTCAGACAATACTGCACCTGACAATAGGTCCCAGCTGTAGGATGTGGAGCAGCAGCACGAGCGGCCTGTCTCTGCTCAGGTCCCTGTGGATGAAGATGAGGGTGAGCTGCACCAGCACTGATGGAACCAGGGTGAAGAGCAGAGTGAAGCACTGCCAGATCTTGTCTCCGGCAGAGCGGTAGGTGGTGCTGAGGTACAGGGCAGCCGTGGTCTCGGCTGTGAACAGAGAGACCGACACTAGGACCGAGCTGGGCAGTCTCATCCTCACGCTGCCATCTCGGGCTTCTCTTCTGCCGAGCTGCCCCTCAGACCGCGAGGAGACGCAGAGCCGCCGGACCGCCGCGCAGGACGCCGCTGTCCCCGCCCGCCTCCTGCGCGCTGATTGGCCAGCGCGGCCCCACGTCTGCGTTCCGATTGGCTAGTAGTCCATCACTGCAGAATAGTGTGATAAATAACGGTTTTCTTTACTCATAACTTGATGAAAAATGTAATATATTCATATATAGTCCTATTTCATATTCACTCCATTTAAAGTGACATATTTCAAACTCTTTAAAAACTTTGAATCATTTGAATACTTGACAGTGGTCCAAAGAAATTAAAACAACCCAAATCTCCTTAATATTTTTGTTCTTTATCTAAATGTCAATATGTATACTTACTATAGTCCTTCTCATTCATTCTGAAAGAAAGCAAACAGCCCGTCCCTTCTCATTTTGCTCTATAACCCAATCTCTGGGTCAGTGATCTCATTAGCCCCGCCCCCCTCACTGATCAGTCAGAGTCTGCATGCAGGTTGAACATGTACATGGTGACAGAGCAGTAAACATGCACTGTGGAGCTCCGAGTGGCTCAGCAAACTCAAACACTTCCTCTATAATCTAAGGGTCAAGAGTTTGAATCCTGGGTGATGCTGCTCGCCATTGGCAGCTGGAGTGAGAAGGGATTGGCTCTCTGGGTGGTTAGATGCTGCTCGCTCCCCAAATCACACTCAGTGTGATGCTGGTCAGTCAGTGTCACATGAATCAACATGTATTGTGCTTGTCTTGTCCCTCCTAGTGTTGGGAGCATCACATGTGATGTGGGAGTGCTATAACGGTTTTGGAATTAGCACTTTTAAATTCATGAGCACCTTTGGCATTGAAACTGGGATTTAGTTCAGTTGGAAACAAGTGCATTTTAGCTTTTCCAAGCTAGATTACTTCTGATCATTTTCACTATAATTTATAATGAGCCTGCCATGGCAAGATAAGATAAGATGTAATTTGTGATGATACTGTGCATCCAGAAAGTACACAGCACTTCACTTTTTGCATATTTTGTTTTGTTACATCCTTATTTCAAAATGGATTTCCCTCAATTCTACATACAATACCCCACGATGACAATGTGACAAAAGTTTGTTTGAAATCTTTGGAAATTGGAAATTAAAAATAAAACACAAAGATATACAATGTACATAAGTATTCACAGCCTTTGCCATGACACTCAAAATTGAGCTCAGGTGCATCTTGTTTCCACTGATCATCCTTCAGATGTTTCTACAGCTTGATTGGACACCTGTGGTCAATTCAGTTGATGGGACATGATTTGCAAAGACACACTTGTTTATATAAGGTCCCATGGTAGACATTTTATGTCAGAGCACAAACCAAGCCATGACGTCTAAGGAACTGTATGTAGACCTCAGAGACCGGATTGTATCAAGACACAGATCTGTGGAAAGATACAGAAAAATATCTGCTGCATTGGAGATCCAAATGACCTCAGTGGCCCCCATCATCCACGATAACCTGCTCCAGGGTGCTCTGGGCCTCAGACTGGGACAAAGGTTTATCCAACAGGACAACAACCCTAAGCACACAGACAAGATAAAAAAAGAATGGCTTCGGGACAGTTCTGTCAATGTCCTTGAGTGGCCCAGCCAGAGCCCAGATTTGAACATCTCTCTATCTAAAAATGTCTGTGCTCTGATGCTCCCCATCCAATTGATGGAAATTCTTCTGGAAAGAAGAATGGGAGAAACTTCCCCAAAACAGGTGTACAAGCTTGTAGCATCATACTCAAAAAGACTTGAGGCTGTAACTACTGCCAAAGGTGCTTCAACAAGCAAAGGCTGTGAATATTTATGTACATTATATTTTTCTGTTATATTTTTTTATAAATTTACAAAGATATCAAACGTTTCTCACTTTGTCATCGTGGGGGATTGTGTGTAGCATTTTGAGGGGAAAATGAATTGAATTCATTTTGGAATGAGGCTTTAACATAACAAAATGGGCAGAAAGTAAAGTGCTGTGAATACTTTCTGAATGCACTGCATGTGTATCAGGTCTGTAGGTTACGCCAAGGTATGAATTATAAAAAAATGGCATGTAAACTGCATGCAAAATGTGGATTTTTGTATGTAAGACTTAAACTGGTTGACCAGTTTCACAGAGAGGAGACCCATTTTCCTAAATCTGGGACAAATCTGTTCTTTAATTAGTTTATCTTTATAGGGTATATATTTCAGTTTGTTTTGGTCTATAAACTTCAGAGGCTGACCTAAGGCTCCCCTGCCACCCCATTTACAACTCAGAGCTGTGTCACATCCAGAAGTTTGCTGATGATACAGCCATAGTTTGGTGTATCAGGAATGATACAGAGGAGAAGTATTGGACCCTGGTGAGGGACTTTGCAGCCCGGTGCCACAGGAATCATCTGCAGCGCAACACCTCAAAGACCAAGGAGCTGGACATTGACTTTGGGGTGGACCGGCTATGTGGTTGGCACAAAGTTGTACTCTCTGGTGTCAGAAGCAGAGAAGAGGACTCTAAAGAAACTACTGTACATTATGGATGATGCCAGTCACCGTCTATACACTGTCATCAGCCAGCAGAGGAGCCTGTTCAGTGAAAGACTGTTCCTTCCCAAGTGCAGCACCAATACATTTAAAAACTCTTTTGTCCCGCACGCCATCAGACTGTACAACTCCTCTCTGGGGGGAGGAGTGCTAACAGGAGGACAGAGGATGGGAATGAGTAGGAACCAACCAATTAACCTGCAACCCGCAATGAGCGGTTTAAAAGTGCAATAATAATGTGTAATACCTCCTCCTACAGGACTCATTTTTCATGCACTATTTATATATATTGTATATTGTAATATAGTCTCTATATTATATATTCTTTATATTCATATAGTGTGTTCTTTACTAAATTATTTTAACTTTCTTCTCTTTCTGTACTGTATTGATGCTGCTACTGGAGCCTTCATTTCCCTGAGTGAACCCTCCCAGGGATCAATAAAGTTCTATTCTATCCTCCTATCAATTTGAGGTGGACCTCAAACTCCTATGTACTGCATCTAAGTATTAAAAATAATTCTTAAATGTAAAATATTATCTTGTCCAATTACTTTTGAGTCTGTAAAAATGGAGGGCCACCAATAAGCTCATGTGTGTTTTACATGGGTGCCATCTTTACGTGGGTTCCTCATGGGTATGGGCTTTGGGTGGTGAGCGTGGGTTTGTACGTGTTGTTACTGAGACTCAGCTGTTCTTCCCCAATGAGCCCCGTTCTTGCACAGCCCAATCTTAATCGCCCATCCAAAACCCAATGTGCAGTTGACAACTCAGATAAGGCCCATGGTTAACCCTCCTGGCCCCACCACAGACCCTGTTTGGCATTCATATATAGGGACAACATGGACACAACTTGCTTGTTGCCAGTTGAGCTACTTGCCATGGACATGTTATCTGGGTGCCTTCTGTAGTTTTATGATTTTATGTTTAGACTTTGAAGATACAGAAACTGATCTGGCATTAAACAAACTTCTTGTTCTGACAGATTTAGGAAGAGTTTTCATATTATTTGAGTAAAGTCAGTATGATCTGTGTTTATTGTTGTCATTTGTTTGTTTGTTATATCAGTCATGTCTTGTGCTCTTGTGGATGGTGGGCCTCTGTTGGTGGGCTCCTGTGTGCAGCAACAGGAGGCGTTATTCACTGCAATGCGGGTGGGAAAAAAACCTCAGTTAGCACAGGCAGTGAGAACTCCGGCATCTTCCACTAGGGGGCGCATTAAGCTCAGGTATTTCAGCATCAGTAGGACTCAGTAGTTCTGTCATTTTCCTTCTGCTCACACGACTTTCATACACACAAAGAAAAGGTGTTTTCTTTTCTTTTCTTTTCTTTTACTTTCTTTTATTTATTTTTGTGTTAGTACAGCAATTATTCTCCATCTCCTTATACGACTTTGTTAAACACAAAGAAAAGTTATTTTCATTGATTTTACTTTATTTTATTACTTTGCTTTTATTTCATTTTATTTTTATGTTAGTAAAGCAATTATTTCTTGTGTTTGTGATGGTTACATTATAATTATTTTACTATAATAATTACTTATTTGCTCCATATATATGCAACATAATTGAAAATGTTATACAGTGAAGGAAATAATTATTTAGAATAGAATAGAATAGAATAGAATAGAACTTTATTGATCCCTTGGGAGGGTTCCTTCAGGGAAATTAAGGTTCCAGTAGCAGCATAAGTACAGTAAGCAGAAGATAGGCAGAAAAAAATAATTTAGTAGAAGTAAGCAGCACTATATAAATATATAGAATATATAATATACAGAATATATTACAATATAAAATATAGAGTCCTTTAGGAGAGTGTATTGCACATTATTGCACATTATTGCACATTATTATTGCACTTGAAAACTGTTTATTGCACAGAGAGTCCAGTGTGTTGTGGTGGTTGCAGGTTGCTGTTAGCTGTTGACTGTTAGTTCAGATCCTACTCATTCCTATCCTTAATCCTCCTGTTAGCACTCCTCCCCCCCAGAGAGGAGTTGTACAGTCTGATGGCGTGCGGGACAAAAGAGTTTTTAAGTCTATTGGTCCTGCACTTGGGAAGGAGCCGTCTCTCGCTGAACAGGCTCCTCTGGTGGCTGATGACAGTGTGTAGAGGGTGACTGGCATTGTCCATAATGTCCAGCAGTTTTTTCAGAGTCCTCTTCTCTGCCACCGACACTAAAGAGTCCAGCTTTGTGCCAACCACAGAGCCAGCCCGCCTGATCAGTTTATCCAGCCTGTGTGTGTCCTTCTTGGATATGCTGCCCCCCCAGCGCACCACAGTGTAGAAAAGGACACTGGCGACCACGGACTGATAAAACATCCCCAGGAGTTTCCTGCAGATGTTGAAGGACCTTAGTCTCCTCAGAAAGTACAGCCTGCTCTGTCCCTTTCTGTACAGGTGGTCGATGTTACATGACCAATCCAACTTTCTGTCCAGCCACAGCCCGAGGTACTTGTAGGAGTCCACAGCCTCCACCTCATCTCCCTCGATCAGAACTGGTTGTGACTTTGGTCTGGACCTCCCAAAGTCAATGACCAGCTCCTTGGGCGTTAATGAGTCGATTAGGAGCATCTAACTGGCCTGTAGGAGCCAGAACTCTTAATGGTAGGGAATCAAATACTTATTTCTCTCTGCAAAATGGAAATAAATTTATATAATTTATACATTTATGTATAACATGTTTTTTATTTATTTATTTTTTATATTCTTATCACTCACTGTTAAAATAAACATACCCTTAAAGTTATAGACTCTTCATGTCTTTTTCACTGGCCAAATGTACACAATCAGCAAGGGATCAATAATCATGTTCTTCACTGTATAATCAGTTCTAAGCATTAAAAAAAAACTCTCTTTTTAATAAGCAGAGACATTGTGTACACTGTATGTAGTACAAGATCCTTGAGGAATGTTTGGAGGTTTTGGAAGAAACTTCCCTCCTTTTACGGAAGGTTCTTTGAAGCACCTTAAAGGGCTCCTCCACAGTTTCAAATTGAAGAATCTCCAGAAGCTCCTCATCCTGTACATCAGTGTCCACCATTGCTACAAGTCAATAAGTTAGAAAAATGGCCACACATTGTACAAATATAGTCATTTTACACTGCTGGTGAAATTCCAAATTAAAATATGTTAAAAACTGAATGTATAATTGCTTTACTTAATTTAACATTAATTTATACAAAATTCTTGCACAATTTATTATTTCCTTTCCCAGTATTTTAATATGATAAACATCTTAAACTTATATTGAATACAATTCTGAATTAGCAAGAGTATACCTCTTCATCTGTGTCTGTGAAAATGTATGTTTTCTAGTTTTCTACTTTCTGTAACCTAGATAGATAGATAGATAGATAGATAGATAGATAGATAGATAGATAGATAGATAGATAGATAGATAGATAGATAGATAGATAGATAGATAAAGTCAAATGCCAGGGTGGGAGCTGTCCTTGATAATGTTTTTTGCTCTGCTGAGGCAGCGTAAGGTGTAAATGTCTATCAGGGAGGGGAGAAGGAAGCCAATGATCTTATGTGCTGCCTTTACTACTCTCTGAAGCCTGTCCCTGTCCAGGTTGTGCTTTCTAAGGATTCTTAACACCCGCTGTTGTGTTCTCTTTCCTGTCAATGTCAGCAGAAATAAGAACGTGGAAGGTGTGGAGCCTCTCCACATACTCGCCCCTCATGTAGAGGGGGTCTAGGTTAGTGCTGTGCTTCTTGAAATCAATAATGATCTCCTAGGTTTTATTGGTGTTCAGAGAATAACCTACAAGATCATTATTGACTTCAGGAAGCACATCACCGACCTAGCCCCCAGGACCTCCTGCCACATCTCCCACTGAGATGAGTCCGACCACTGTGGTGTCATCAGCAAACAGTTCTGGGTGTAGAGACAGTACAGCAGGGGGCTCAGCACACAGCCCTGTGGGGAGAACTGGTGCTCAGCATGTGAGTGGAGGAGAGGTTGAGGCTAAGTCTCACAGTCTGGGGCCAGTGGGTAAGAAAGTACTCTATCCAGTCACATTTAAGAGACTGGAGGCCAAGCGTGTCCAGTTTGATAATGAGAATGTCTGCAATGATTGTATTTAAACTGGAGCTCCAGCGCTGTGTGGAGAGCGATGATGGACACAGATCTGTTTGCACAATATATATGCAAACTTGTGGGGGTTGAAGACTGTAGGTAGATTGTCCGTGATGTGCTGAAGAACCAGTCTCTCAAAGCACTTCATGACAACAACCGTTTAGCCTGGTAATGGGAGTCTTCTTCGGCACTGGGATAATTGTGGCTGATTTTTAGCAGGGAGGAGAGGTTGTAGATTCTGGTGAAGGTCAGGGCACACTGGTGGGCACTGCTCTTATGTCCACTTTAGCAGTTTTAATTCCTCTTTTCAGGTCAGTTCAAGCAGCCCTGTACAGAGCTCTGTCACCTGACCTGAATGCAGTATAGCAGGCTCTGAGGAGTGTGTGGACCTGGCTGGTCATCCAGGGTGTCTGGTACAGGAAAACCAGATGATTTTGTTCACACTCACATTTCAGATACAGAACTTGATTTATTCCATTACCGTTCCTATGAATGTTTTCAGCTCAATGTCTTCAGTTTTCAAATTAATCCCAGTCAGTTTGTTCAAAGCAATTCTGTAGACTGAAAAGAATAGAATTGAGTAAAATTATCATAAAAGGTTTTTCAGGATTGTTGCACCAAGAACTCAAATGGTTCTACATTGTCAATATTTAGATTTTCTCAAAAATCTCAAGGTTTGCTCTACAGTTTTCTGGGTTGAATGACATGCGGTGTTGACATTGTGTGCAATGGGATGTGAGGCATGTTTTCTCCCTTCTTTCAATCAGCAGTGAGAGGCAGAGCACATAATGTATCCTACTCTACAAATGAGGCATCTGCAGCTTGTTCAAAGCACCATTTCTGTTTAAATAAATGCTTGATCAATATCCTTTGGCAGCTTCATTAATCAGACATCGAACAGTTACACCACGCCATTCAATATTCCAATCTGTGCTCTGTGCAATGTTGACGATCAAGAGCTAATTTGCTAATTCCTGCTCTGGTATCAGTGATCAAACTGGTCATCAGTGTCATCCATGAATCACTAAATCATCAAAGGATGATGGATGAAGTAGTCTCTGAAAGATATTTGATATCTTGTGCACATAACACTAAACCATATGGTCTATATGTTTTTACTGTTTATATAAAAACCCAAAAAGTACCCCATTTCAGCAATTATTAAAAAGATTAACTGCTAGTTTTCCAGCTTGCTTCAGGAAAAAAATCTTTTAAAATGGACAGCCTGAGCAATTTGAAATATGATTTTAAACATCAAATCTGGGAAGCTGGGAGGTTTTGGACAGTGAGAGTATTGGATTATGATGAAGTATTGCAAATTCAGTTGTGTATATATATATATATATATATATATATATATATATATAATTTAATATATCATTAAAAAGCTCATTCCTGATCACGATTTCATTTAAGGTAAACTGTCATTTTAAATTCCTCACATGTACATGGACTTTTTTCCCCACCCTGTCGCCCAGTTTGGCTTATGGCTGGAAACCAGAAATCTAGAATCACAAAATATTAGAAAATTCACAGTAACACTAACACTAATCACAGTATCAACTTTAAAACAGAAAGCTTAAAATGTATCACTTTAAATGTAATGAAGAAACTTAGACCATCTAAAACCAGCTACCAGCAAAAGCTGATCTTGAGCAGGAATGCGTCCAAACTGTATGTTTTAATGTAGTTAAAATTAAGATTAAACATCTGTATGTTTAAATATGTTGATATGTGACTCTATTTTGCTTGCAAAGGACAGTACATTCACAACAGCATGAGTCAGAATGGAAAGCACGCACCAAAGAATGGCCTTATACAGTCAGGGGCAGTGAATAGGACAGACCATGCTTACATTATATGCATGACTGAGCATGAAAATGTAATCATTCATATTTATCTATAAATATAAACATTAGGACATTGTGATAGAAGAAAAATAAATACATGTGCATTAGGAAAAAGTCATTATCATTTGTGAAGACTAATGGAAAGTGAGTGAGTGAGTGAGTGAGTGAGTGAGTGAGTGAGTGAGTGAGTGAGTGAGTGAGTGAGTGAGTGAGTGAGTGAGTGAGTGAGTGAGTGAACAACATAGTGTGCAGTGCAATGCATATCTATGAGTGTGGAGAGGCCATGCATAATGGAAGAACAAACTACAAAAGGTTTTCAACCACATAACAGCACAATACATATTTGTATACAATCTTCAGGTGGTGATTGTTGCTGTTATTGCAGATCCACTTCCTTCTATTCCATCACAATTGGAATTTTTCCAGGCCTCAGGGGAATAGAATATCACACTTTAACATATGTTCCCAGATTGCAAATTGCCTGTAAGAGAAAGCAAGGATGAGAATGAAGAAAGAGAGAGAGAGAGAGAGAGAGAGAGAGAGAGAGAGAGAGAGAGAGACAGTTGTGTAAGAATGATTGCATGGAGAGATAAAGATTGTTGACTGTGAGAATTAATAGCATTATTATGCCTGGGAGCTCTCAGGAAGTTGCTCTTGTTTTTCTTCTTAGTGTTGTCTGTAATTCTACAATTACGGCTATATTTCATATACATTTAATATGGGATCTATTCATATCTTACTAAGAATGATCACAAAGATCTTTATTACATCTCATTTTTGTTGCATGTTTAAGTCTAAATGGGGAACCAAACAAAAGAGAAAAGATACAATACCAGTCAAAATTTTGGACACTCTTCAACCCCTAAAGTAAAACTTTACCAAATAATTTACCTGTCTTGGTTTTGCTGGTCATGCTGGTCATGATGGACAACCAGGTTGGTCATGTTGATCGACCAACTTGGTCTTGCGGGTCGACCAACTTGGTAATGCTAGTCATGCTTGGTCAAGCAGAAAGTCCACACTGGTTGAGCAGAATGAACAGCATTATCAACCTGGTCAACCAGCATGGTCTATCCGTTTGACCAGCTTGGTCTTGCTGGCCAACCAGCACGGCCAGCATTATCAGCATGATTAAGGATTTTTCAGTATAGCATAGTACAGTATTTCAGTATACGGTATGTTTCCACCTGGATGACCAGCATTTCAACCATAAAAAAACAGCTGAAACCAGCTACCAGCTTGAGCAGGAGTGTGTCCAATCGTTTGAGTCATACTGCAAATACACATAAGTCTTTAGGTCCACTATGTTCCCTACAAATGTTGAGAAACATGATCTGGATTATTTACTGATATGCATCAAACATGAGAATAGATCAGACTAGACTAGACTAGACTAGACTAGACTAGACTAGAATAGAATAGAATAGAATAGAATAGAATAGACACAGAGTGTAACTCAGGCCTACATGACCCGGGCTGTGAAAGAATTTTAATGAGAGTTTAAAGCTTCTCTCTGTATTGTAAAGGTGGGCTAGCGTGTACACAGGCCATATGCTCCACTGTGCTCTGCTCCTCACCTGACGCTCATGTCAGGCACACAGGAGCTAATCATTCCTAGGATGATTAGGACTCCTTTTTAAGCACTATTGTTTGCCTTGCTCTATGAGAAGTCTCTGTATTACGAGTTCTGAGCATCTGTTTTATCTCAGCAGCAACTGTTTTTGGTAACATTTGATCTTGAGTGGTCCTTTGCAGGTGTCTAATAAACTCTTAAGTGTCAAACAAAATATCGGTGAAAAAGCCTCTGAATACATTGGGGTAAATATCTTAAGAATGTTATGTCAGTGCATTAAAAAAACAAACTAAACCCCATCCTGCCCTTAACCTTTAGCCTTAATCTTTAACCCATAACATGATCATAACCTTCATCCTGGCCCTAACTCTAATCTCAGCCCAAAACCTAATCCTAAACCTAACTTTAACCGCAACCCAAAATTTAATCCTAATCCTAAACCTCACCCTTGACCTCATTATAACTTAATCCTAGCCCTCATCCTGGCCTAATCCTAAAAATAATTTTAACCTTAACCCAAAGCCTAATCCTAAACCACATAGCTGGCCATAATCCTTACCTTAACCCAAAACCTACTAATAAACCTCATCCTGGCCCGAATCCTAAACCTAATTTTAACCTTAACCCAAAGATTAATCCTAAACCTCACCCTGGCCAAAGTCCTAACCTGAACCCAAAACCTAATCCTAAACTTCAACCTGACCCTAATCCCAAACATAATTTTAATCTCAACCCAAAGCGTAACCCTAAACCTCACGCTGGCCCTAATCATAATCTCAACCAAAAACCTAATCCTAACCCACACTCTTGCCATGATCATAATTTCAACCCAAAACCTAATCTCAGCCCTCATCCTAAACCTGATTTTAACCTAACTCCCAAACCGAATCCTAAACCTCATCCTAATTTCAAACCAAAACCTAATCCTAGCCCTATGCCTAATACTCATCCTATCCTGTTGCAGGATCAGTGGTTTCTCAGGGTAACATCTACAGATGAACTTGGACTTGGACAAATAGAGTGAAGAACATCTGAATTATGCAGATTTTAAAGCATTTTAAAATTTGTGCAGTTCATTAAAACAGTGGTTCTTCTAAATGCCACTTGTGTGTCACACAGCCTTCACTAAAGCAAATGACTCTGGAATTGCTTTTATTAACTGAAAACAGAAAAAAAGTACTCTGAATGTACATTTATAAAGTGCATTCTAATTAAATTATTTGAAGATTCAGCTGTTGCAATTTTTTAAATAAATTAAAGTTAAAATCTTGATAGTGCCAAGCTTACAGCTGTCTAAAGTGTAAAATTACTTCAAAACCTCCACAAGAATTTCCCAACACTGGGTCTGAGCAACAACTGAGTCTATTAGCAGAGATGCAAACCATTTATCTCAGTGGTAATCATGTTTGTCTGATGAGATTATAATACAGCGAAACACAGTTAGTAGTGATCAGCATGCGTTTCCTCCACTGGGAGGCTTATTTAGGCCTATGAATGCTGGAACAGGTCTAAATATGTGCTGGGGCATGCAAGGCGATTGCAGCACTGCATTGTAAGATGCTAAAGCCCCGCTGAGGACAGCTGAGGACCCTGGTGACTCACTTCAGAAGGACTTATTATCTCTGCGTTGTCTTCATTCCCTTTCATAACCTCTGCTTATTTAGACCCCAGGATTTCAGGACTTGAGCACACATGGCACATGCCTAGTTAATAATGATAGACTGTAGATGAAAGGACTTGACAGCCGAAATAAACCCCTTCAGGGGATGAGGTGTGGAAGTATGTCACTAAAGCACAAAAGTGCATAATGTCTACATAATGAGAACCAGTAGTTGAATGCTCTGTTAGATATGACCTGTTTGAAGCTAATGGACAAACAGAAAAAGGGGTCCACCAGATTGGAATTCAGGCAAACTGATTTGCAGTCATTAGCAAAAAAACAAAACAAAACAAAAAAAAAACCCTTCCTGTATATCATGATTACATCATTGGCAGTTGCACAAGTATGGTGGTGGCAGAAAACCAGCAAAACAATTGGAGTGAAATGACAAGAAGATCCATGAAATGTTTGTTCTGTTATAAGCCTAAATTGCAAACATTAATTATTCATTTTAATAAATATTGTCAAAGACATTGTCTGAGGCAAAACACAGACATTTATGTATATGTTATTAAACAGACAGCTTTATGTCATATCAACTAACTGTTAAATTAAACTTATATTAGCCTTAAATCATATAATATTTATAGTAAGTATAGTAAGAAATCAAGCTCAGAAAAAAAGCTATAGAGATTAATATACATATTAATTACCCTTTTTCAAAATAAACTACAGCCTTGTGTATGTGATCAACATAAATAAGAACAACATTAAAGTCAACCCTAGGCCAATTTTGTGGGATGTTTTTGTAGTTTGACAAAAAAAATTTGAAAAGTATTTACACATTGGAAATATTGTTACTTTCAGCCCAGGCTTCTCAAATTTGACGTAATTTGAGATGAAAAAATAGAATTTCAATATTTGTATGAATTTGACTGTTTATCAAAAAATTACTTGCACCTACAAAATATAGTTTTTTCTTTTGTAAAAAAGATACATTTTACATCTCAGAAACCCTGTTGGAAATTGATCATCCAGTGTGTTTTTTAGGTGAAAATACAATAAATTTTTAGAGAATTTTAATGAGTTATACTGTATGTATTGATTGCATTAACAAGGATATTTATGACAATTCTCTGTTCAAAATTCTTCACAGCTGTCAACAAAACAAAACAAAACAAAACAAAACAAAACAAAACAAAACAAAACAAAACAAAACAAAACAAAACAAAACAAAAAACAACTTGAATATCCTTTCTTACTTTTGTTATCTTTTGTTATTTGTGTAGAGAGAAGAGATCAACAAGTGATGTTTTGGGATATGATGGATATGTTTTATAACTGCCTGCAAACTATGGGTCTTGAGTTTTAAGAATTAATAAGGTTCACTGCTTGCAGTTCATAATTAATAATACATAAAATGTAGTAACATTTAGAGGAGGTGACCCAAATTAGAGCACACTGGACTGAAACACCTTTCAACTCGCAAGCCAATCATGCATGGTTAGTTGGAGCAGTATAACAATGAGACAATTCAAGTCTAAATGTTACATTATGCATAACAAATATGTTCAGATATTAAAAATATCCCAAAATGTGTTAATCAGGGCATTCATTATTCATAATTAATCACAGCAGCATTGTGCTCTTTATCACAAAGTTTAAGAAATAAAAAATGGTTTGTGTAACAATTAAAATGTTTATTAGCTTCTTCTTCTTTCTTCTTTTCTTCTTTTTCTTCACTTCTTTTCACAGGCCTCAAAAACAATAATATCATGATGGTGAGAGAGAGAGAGAGAGAGAGAGAGAGAGAGAGAGAGAGAGAGGTGTGATGAGATGTGATGATGCTGATGTGATAATCACAGTATCCTCTAGGTTTCAGGGAACTCATGGATCTCATGATCAGAGTAGGCTTTTTTTTTCCAAGTCAAGGCTAACCTACATGCATGTAACCTACATATATGATACATATATCATAAACTACAAGACTCATGTATCTCTATAGTTTCAATGAGGTAAACAATAGCAAAGCTACTGTGCATGTCTGGTCCTTTAGTAGCACCAATTTTAAATACTTACCTGTCAAAATGACAAGCAAATACTTGGGAAAAGGTGGGAATATTTGTTCCTATAGACAGGGGCCACCAGTAATGTGCAGTAATGTGATGAAGCAAACACTAAAACATACTCTGATTACACAAAACATTTATTTAAAAAGAAAAATGTGTCACTCTGTGCTGGTCGGCTCTATTCTGCAGATTTTTCTGAGTCCTGAGTCGTTTTTTGTTGCAACTTGAGCATGATCTCGTAATGTGGTAAGCAAACAAGTCCCATCAACAGGCACTGAAAACTGATGCAAACACAGTACATTGATGAAGAAAAAGCCAAGCGTTCACGTTCACATTTTTACGTTACACCTTAAATGATGTAACAGCTCATTCTGGCACTGGTGAGGTGCATTCTTAACATAATGAATCATTAAGATTGTTTAGTCCTCTAGGTAATGTGATGTACCTGTATTTTGAAGCATGTTTCTTTCAGCAGTAAGTTTGTCTGTATAAAAGAGCATGTTGTGAATGGACATTGTATGTGCATGGAGGCTGAATTAGGGTTTGCAGATTCAGAAGGTTGAACAACTGCGATCCAAGCATTTCTTTGTGTGCTGTCTTTTGGAAATGGGTACACTTTATTTTCAGAAAGCAGGTTTGTCCCCGGCATAAGGTAACAGCAGGCAATGTAACAAACATGATCCTAACTTTAATTTCAACATCATCTTTAACCAAAAAGTCACACGGAACAAGAGAATTGGCTGCGATTACTAGACATTTTTTGAACAGTCTGTATTGCTGAATTAAAACCTCTTTGAAAGACCTATGTCATTTGTTTACATTACCCATAGTTTCCTCACAGGAGAAAGGGAAGTAAAAAGATTTTAGGATGAACAAGTGAAATTGTTCATTTGGTCCTGTGCTGTGATTCTCCACGTATCTGAAGATAATAAAAGGTCTGGAAAGGTCAGACTAGTCTGATGCCCTTTGACACAATCATTCTTTATCTCAAATTCATTTCATCATGTCAAATATTCACATCCAATATACAATGGCAGTTTACCGAGCTGGATGGTTATATAGGGTCTTGTAGTTTGTATCATATGTATCGTATCATTTGTATGTGTATCATATGTGTCTGTAGGGTACTCTGATCCTGAGATATGGTTCTAAGTGTTATGCAATTTATTTAACTTGAAAATGTCACATTGTTATGTATTTTAATTATATTGGAACAAAATTAATTTTGTACATTATTAAATAGTTGTCCAGTTGCAAACACATCTCTTTTGTAGAGACATGACATACTAGGTGTGTAAAAAAAATCTCTTTCAAAGTAGTCCCCTTGGCCTGCCACACACTCCTCCCAACGGTTCTGCCACTGTCGTAAGCTGCACTGGAACACCTCTTTTGAGGTCAATGGCATTCTGCATGGTGACTTCTCTGGACTGAAAGCAGAAAAGCCAAAAGTCACAAAGAGTCATGTTGGGAGAGTAGGGAGCCTGACAATGCACAGGTGTGTGTTTGGTCAGGAAATTCTGTATCAAATGTAAAGAAAGAGCAGGTGCATTATTGTGATGGAGCTGCCCACAGCTGTTCCACTTGGGAATCGCCAAACTTTACACAAAATTTAGTGCAGTAGTGTTGTTCACATTTTTCGGTCATTTTGTTGTCAAATTCAAGTATGTACATTGGGATCACCTACACACGTGCACCAAACCAAGGCTGTCTAGCTTCAATTATTTACACACAAAAATTTATGGTGGGATATTTTTTGAACACACCTCATATACACTTTATTAATCAAACAATCCCTGGGGTTCATATCACAGGTGCCTACTACTGAAAGCTGGCTCTCTGGCTCATAACAATAAAGCATAGATTTCTTGAGGAACTATATTTAAGATTTTCTACAATGAAAAGAACCATATAAAGAACAATTGAAGCATTCTGAAGTTTGAAAACATTACTGTGATTTTATATAAAGCCACTGCCTTTGCATTTAAAAAACAATAATAATTATTGAAACCTTTATTAAGTAACCCTTCTTGGTTCAATAATAAAAAAATTCACTAAAAGATTCAGTTGAAACAGTTAAGAGATTCTTTCAGGAACCAAGTGATTGTACAGTAGAACCGGCCCCAAAAATGATGAACCAAATAAGCTGATCTAATATAATAATAATAGATGTTTACCATTAACTGATCACCTGAATTTGTGACATAAACATGAGAAATCTGATCATCTGATTGAAAGAGTTCAAATAGTTTAGCTCAGTAATCAGATTTTTCAGCACATCTCACATGAGTCTGATTATTTTTACGCAAATAAAAATAAAATAAAAAAATATAAAAAAAGAACACAGGCATATTAATGTTGTCTTTCACAACGAGTCCAAAACAGAAGGACTGCAATGCTATATAACTTTTTTCAGTCAGAGTTTGCTTGATTTTCTGTGAACTTTAGGCAGAAAAATCAGAGCTTGAAATGCAAGTTAGCATCTGTTAAGAAGCAAAATGTGTGTGCGAGTAAAAGGTTTTTAAAGACAGGTGTTGGCAAGTGATTGGCTGAGGATGGAAGGAAGGTATTGCATTTGATTAAAGTTTTGTTAAAGCTTTCATTACTGCCTGACTCATGTAAACATGCTCTGAAAACATTTTGTTGGCAGTTATTTGATTCTCTCATTTTACCTACTATGGTTTCAAAAAATGTCTCTATATAGTTACATTGAAAATAGAATTATATGAAGACTGCCTGCTTCATCTGCATGCTTATGAAACATTCTGAAGACTGACATTTAATCAGTATTCACACATAATAGCTAGTGTTTTCTAACATGTCAATATTCACAGCTTAATTGCAGTGCAAATACCTTTCCAATGACTATGAGTGAGGGTATTAGTCAGCAGCAGGTGTCTGGGGTGCAGACTTAAAGTTCCAAAATGTGACATTAAACTGACATTTACATAAGCCAAGAAAATAATCATGATGTTATTCAGAGACTGTATCCAGACACTTCTGCCATTATCCTTGTCTGCATCATATACCTGAAGAATGTACAGGAGGTGAGGGGAGGAAAAGAACAACAGGAATATGCAGGCAGGAATTGGGGACCCAGGACAGCTCATCCACTTCAGGTCAGACCACTTGTAAGCAGACCCCTAACTGAATACATGAATTCTCATGCTTTCTTTTAAAACTTATATTTGATGGGGCTAGTAGATAAACACACCCATGATGCATTTTAAACTGATCTTCTATGGCAAGTGGTCTTAAGATGGACTTTACTCTGATGGTACATCAATGTAAATGTATCAGTATGTCCAATCTGAATTCAATAAACAAATCTGCTCCCCATAATATGATAGCTTTCATCTCTGCTGTTCTGTATATGAGAAAGGGACCGCAACCTTTATCTCTCTCCATAAAAACACTGCTGCTCATCCGTTCAACTCTGACTGTAAATTCAGTAGCCTACTTTGTTGGGATGTGCACTGCGCAGACTTTTCCAGCATCTTGCTGCAAAGCATTGCACACAGTCATATAAAAAGTCACACTCCAATATCTATTTGGACACCTTTAGCTCTGATTGTGATGCACTTTATTTCATCAAACTTATGCAATGTCACAACATTTGTTTGCATCCAGATTTGATTGTCTTATTAATCAATTTCAGAATAAAACTCATGAGAAGGTATAAAACTGATACATACATACTCAGGTTTTTTGTGGACTACTGTCAATTATTTTGAAACTTTTGTTTTATTAATTAAAACATGGTTAAATTCATACAATCATTTAATTCGAATGAAGATAAATTAGATTTGCATAGGATCTATAATTGTTTGGTGAATAAAAGTATGTCGTAAAAACATCTCACAAAATAAAAGTTAAAGAAACTTAGCAAATATGTACACAATATAGACATCACCCATATTTAAGTCAATAAAGTTCATAAAGTTTTGTGAAGATGTTATGGGCCACATGACCACAGAAGAGGTATGACATCCATGGAGCTAAATGCAGATGCTGCAAGGCAGAAAGATAGACCTTAAATAGGTAGTGGCCATTGCTACTGAGGGAGCACCATCTGGACATGATAGCATACCACAGTGCAATCTACCAGACAATTCAGTCTGTTAGTCTGAGTCAACTGTTTAAAAGTATGATCTGCACTAACGTGTACTGTGCATATTCTTGATAGAGGTGCAAGTTTTATTAATGATAAAATACAAAGTAGCTAAAATACAATGCATCAAAGGCATTGTGTTGGAACATTTGTGGGCTGTTCTGACAGAGCTCAATAATTTGTGCATTTTAAGCAGTATGAATAGAAAACATTTCTGCTTCTATAACATTTCAGTCTGAAGTGTCACAGAATTCTCACTGAAAGCAAAGAAGGTCTGTCCACTGCAATAGAATTCACTGCAAAGAAACCTTGCCCAGCAGGAAGTTCAATGTGCCCAATGTGTCACATTTTGAACAAAGAAGGTTCCAACAGCAAATGTTTTTCTCTTGCATATTTCATATTCTAAACATATTTGCCTTGGTATACCGCTCTGACAGCAAAACATTTTACCTCTGAATAGAGTGAACACTTTCAGATAATCAATCATAGTTTCCAAGAACATGTAAAAACATGTGAAAGGACTTGAAACATCAAAAGAAAGAGAATTCTAATAAAGGGCACATCACTGAATGAGAGGAAAAGTGTATGAGAAATGAAATCATGCACATTCCCTATAACCAACATGATTGATTCAATAAAATTGTTAAATGTGTTGCTTGCAGTTAGCAATCATCTTTGTGCAAACATGCTTTAGAAAAACCCAGTCTTATAATGAAACTATACATTTTTTGCATACTGGCTTTTCATGTCCAATGACATGCCAAAAGTCATGGGCAGTATGTATTGATTACGATGTAGCTCATGAGATGTTTTGGGAACACCTGTGTAAGTGTTATCTTGTGGGTTTGATCACTGACCAGCGTGCTCATTGTACGGTGATATGAATTATTGTAGTTGGAGTGAAGCATGACATAGAGGCATTGATCCATAGTGTCATATGTTTACAAGTAATACATCAAAGAAAGCATTACAAACCACAGGGGTTTGTAGCTCTCAAATCTAATAGGGGTCTATCTCTTATCCTTTGTTCATCTGTTGTTCACCTTTTTATTTCTTGATTTCTGTGATCTGTGATTGTTAAAAAATTAAAAATAAAAAAATAACAATAAATATTTATTTATATATATATATATATATATATATATATATATATATATATATATATATATATATATATATATATATATATATATATATTTATAAAAATATATATATATATATATATATATTTTTTTTTTTTTTTATTTTTTTTTTTAACCAGGCAAAAACATGGGAACTCAAAAGGTAACTGAATCTGTGTCTGTGTCTCGAATGCAATTTCTTTTTTAAAGTGGATATTGTGTTACTGAAAAAGGCAAGGCAAGATACAGAGGTGTCCCTGTGGTGTCTACATAAAGATGGGATGGATTTGTCTCACACACAATCTCAGTCTCAGAGAAGCGTCCTTCAATCCCAGGAACACCACTGGGGGTACA
This sequence comes from Acestrorhynchus altus, assembly GCA_034509495.1. Taxonomy (NCBI): domain Eukaryota; kingdom Metazoa; phylum Chordata; class Actinopteri; order Characiformes; family Acestrorhynchidae; genus Acestrorhynchus; species Acestrorhynchus altus. Next base: position 15,531,717 of record CM067523.1, on the reverse strand, counting down.
CAAAGGAAGAACAGCCATTTTCTAAATCCTTTCTGTATTACCATTTAACATTCTGTCCAACTGGTAGGGCGCCAGCCTATGCTGAGCAGTTGGAGTTCAGTGCTTAAATCACGTAAACACGCATGGTTTCTTTTTTTATGTGAGAAGTACAGTTTTTCGATGATGATGGACCTGGAATGAAGTTAAAGTTTATTTTTGTATAATGTTAAGGGCTTCATTATTTGACCTCCACTTAAATGAGTACTATTTATTTATACAGAATTAATTATTGTAAATTCATTCAACTAATAATTTTAGACTTTCTAATTGGGTAATTTTCATTTATTACTGTGATTGTCATGTTTTCCTAAACTTGATTATCAGACAAAGTATCATACATTCATAGTATTCAGTGTTATGAATACTTTTAACCCTTTGCCTGATTAAAGAGATCTTTGCATTTGTAAGGGTTCTTGTAAGGGTGTAAAGGGTTGTTGGAGAATGTGCTATGGAGGGTTCTACATATTTACATACTTTTAAAAAAATGGGTTCCACTTGACTAAACAGAGTTCTGCACTTTTGTAACTGTTGTTACAATGACAAATGTAATAATAGAAGATTTGTTTTTGTGCCACATATAACATTCTCCAGCAACCTGGAAGGTCCACATTTGAAGAACCCTCATTTTTAAGTTTATATAACCCAATATGTGGTAAGTGATGTCATCAGCCCTGCCCCCTTTCATAAAGGTCTGCATGCAGTCCGTTGGCATTTAAACCGGGATTTAATTTGTCTTAAAGAAGAAAGACCACTGCTGTTTCTGATCCACTCATATCAGTGTAATAAACACTAACACACCACCTTGTAGATGTAAAGTCAGGGACAGAAGCTCATCTGTTTCTGCAGTTTGTGTTGGTCATCCTTCATCAGTGTTCACAGGATGCAGCCCACAGAACGATGTTGCTTGAATATTTCTGGTCGGTGGACCTTTCTCCATCTAGCAGTGACACTGAAGGGTTTAAACATTGCAGCAACACTGATTGTCTCACTGATCTACTCATACCAGCACAACACACACTAACACACCACTGCGTCAGTGTCATTGCAATGCTGAGAATCAACTACCACCCACATAATAACTGTTCTGTGGTGGGCCTGTGGGGTCCTGAGCATTGCTGTAAAACAACAATACATACCCTTAAACAATGTTTTTTTTCAGGAGGTTATAGCTAGTTTCCAGTATAAAGGTTGTGAATGATTAAAGACATTCAGTTAAAGTTCAGAGTAGGTCAATTTAAATGAGACTAGATTTTCAATCCAGTACACTTTTTTTGTAAAAATCCAGTGAATGTTTCCTCACAGTTAACTAGCTACAGCACTCTGGATCTAATAGGGCCCATTCTCATCCTTTGTTCATCCTCGTTGTTCACCTTTTGCTTTTGATTTCTTTAGTTGCTCTTGTGACAATCTCTAGTTGTAGAAGCTGCATCGTACAAATAAATTTTGATTTGATTTTGATTAATCTGTTTGTTGGAGAAAGTCCCTTGTTCATACTCAGCCCTGGCTCTGTGAATGGGAAATAATCAAAGTCAGCCCAACTAGTCCAGACTATTAGCAGGACAGTGAAAGGACAGGGGCATGGGAGACAACTAATTAACTCATTAGTATTGCACTATATGGTCATATTTACATATTTAGTTTAGCACAAGCACACGTTTTTAGTACCCTACCAGGAAATGTGCATTCACTCAGTTGGGTAGATGGTACAGTGCTCTGTGGTACAGTGCTCAACTGGAGTGAGTATACTTCCTAAATGTCACATATCTGTCTTGTCCCACTGGTCTGATCTTTGTTTGTTTATCTCCCCTTGTGCTTGTGAGTGTCCTGTCTCCACCCATTCCCAGCTGTAGCTCATGTATTGTCAAGTCCAGGTGTTCATTATCATGTCTGGTTATTTAAGTTCTGCTCTTTGAGTCTGTCCTGGACAGTCTTCTTGTCTACTTGTCATGTCAACATGCCCCGTCCTGATAATTAGCAAGTTGTTGTTGTAATCTGTTAATAAATACAACCCTCCACATACTTCCGCTTACACATACCTCTGTAAGGCCACCCAGACATCTACACCAACTCTGTCCTGAAATAAATCAACAGACCTAGATGAACAGAGAGGTTTGCTTCCTGCTCAAAGTCAGAGATGTTACCTTCCAGGTCTGAGACTGGAGGCTTACAGCTTTGCCAGAGCCAACCTGACCAAAGGGATCTCTATGGCCAAGCACTGCTACAAACAGCAGATTGAGGTGAATTTCAGCATATGTGGCAAGGCATACAAACCTTTAAACCACAGAGCACTGTACCATCTACCAACTGAGTGAATGCACATTTCCTGGCAGGGTACTAAAACTTGCGCTTAGCAATTTCCATCCCTGGCCCAGACAACTGTCCCAACCATCTTCAAGACAGCTACTATTGTGTCAATGCCAAAGCATTTGACAGTGCTTTGAAGAACTAGTTCTTTTTCACTTGAAAACCTGCCTGCCTGCCACACTGGACCCACATCAGCCTGCCTACTGCAGCAACAGCTGAGCTGAAGATGTACAATTCCACAGCACCCCACATCGCACTGACCCCCTCTGGACTGTCAACAAACCTATAAGTGAATGCTGTCCTGCTGACTTTAGTTCAGCATTCAACACAGTGATACCCATTTTGCTGCTATACCATTGAGGGCATACTCACCAAGTGCATCTCAGCAGCTCAGGGCAACTACCCTGCAGCTGACCGCAAAGAACTGCAGTGGGAGGTGAAACCTGCAGAACACATCACAGGCATCCAGTTACCCACCATTCAGGACATTTATCACAAAGGCTGACTGGGCAGGGTGAGAAACACAATCAAGGACACTTCTCATCCTTCAAGTTACTGGAGCCTCTGCTCCTGCAACAGCAGACTCAAGAAGAAATTTTTTCCGACGCTATGGCACTGCTGGAACTCTGCACTGCCCTTAATTACTTGTATGACATTGACACTTGCATTCCTGCACCCTCTGCACTGTTTTTGTATTTTATTCATCATAATGTACTTTACTTTATTCATACCTGCCTTACTTATTGCACCACCTGTATTAATACTACTGCACTTGATGTAAATTGTACTTTTTTCACACTTCTGGTTAGATGCTAACCGCATTTCATTGGCTGTGCACCTGTTCTCTGCACAATGACAATCGAATCTAATTTAATCTAATCTAATCTAATAATCTTTATCAGTTACAACCTGAGATTTACACTTTGTGTGCAGTTACTTGCTAATATTTTAAGCGTCATATGAACAACATACCCTAACTATTTCGGTCTTAATTTTCAGTGAGTTATCCAGTTCAGACAACAACTAAAATTCATTTGTTTCCAAATGAATTAAATCCGATTTAAATACCAAAGGAGCTTGCAGTGCATGTTTACTGCTCTGTCCACATGAACATGTTCAAGCTGCACACAGACTGTAACTGATCAGCAAGAGGGGGTGTGGTTAATTATGACAGTGATCTCCTTTTTAATTAGATGTTCAAACTTGATGCAAAAGATAATGTTCTTGTTTTTTTTTTACAAGTATTTTTTCAGCTCAGAAACACTCTGGATGATCAATTTCCAGTAGGATTTCTGAGATTTACAGTCTTTTTAATCCCAATAAGCATAAAAACACAATTGTAGGAGCAAAGTCAATTCATTCAAATATTTAAAGCCATATTTGAGTATTTTCTCCTGAAAATAACAATGTCTGAAAGTGTGTTTCCTGTAAATACTTTTTCTCAATTTTGCTGAATAAATTAGTCCAGAGTTCAACTTGAGTATAAACCACAGCACCACCTGCGCTGTTTACCTGCCTCCTACCAGCCAATCAGGGCGCAGGGGGCGGGGCTCTTCGGGATACAGGGGAGAACGAGGCGCTCGGCAGCAGAGCGGCTCGCGCGCCCGGAGCTCGCGCACGGTGGCTTCAGTACCCGAGTTTTACAGAGTGAAGGACTTGAAGCGACTTTGCCCGCAGGTCTCGGAGTGATGTCTCCTCGGTAGGTCCGCATGTCTGCTGAGGAGCCGGTCAGCGCTGCTGAACGCGTCGCGGATAGCGAGCGCGGCGGCTCCATCTGTGTGGCGCGCTGACCTGCATCGCCGCCGTGTACGCGCTCATCATCATCGTGGGGCTCGGGAAAACGTCACGCTTATCTGGACCTTCTGCACAGCCAAGAGCATGAGGAACGCCGAACCTCTTCGGTCCAGTCCGGCGCTCGGGGACGTGCTGCTGCTGACCTGTCCGCCGTGGTGGACGCGAGCAGATACCTGGGTCCGACAGGTGGCTGCTTGGAAGGGGTGGGCAACCCATCCCTCCCCATCCAGCTCACCTCTGTCGGGTGTCTGCACACCACAGTGCTTGCGGCGTGGACAGGTGTGTGTGTGTGTGTGTGAGGTGTGTGTGTGTGTGTGTGGAGGTGTGCGTGAGCTGTGTGTGTGTGTGTGTGTGTGTGTGGGAGGGGTGTGTGTGTGTGTGTGTGTGTGTGTGTGTGTGTGTGTGAGTGAGGTGTGGGTGAGTCGGTGTATGTGTGTGGGGGGCTGTGTGTGTGCTTGTGTGGGAAGTGGTGGTGGTGGTGGAGAAAAGGATTTAATAAGATGAAAGATTTGCTTCTACACTCATTGTCCATTTTCTCTTTGCCACTTCCCATACAGGAGCACTTTGATGTTCTATAATGCCATACTGTATTCCATCTGTATAATACTCTTTATTTCCTCCTTTCACTCTGGATCTTCACGATCAGGGACCCCAGACCACCACAGAGCAGCTATTATGTGGGTGGTGGGTCATTCTCAGCACTGCAATGACACTGATGTGGGGGTGTGATAGTGTGTGTTGTTCTGGTATGAGTGAACCAGACACAGCAGTGCTGCTGGAGTGTTTAAACACTGTGTCCACTCACTGTCCACTTTAGATCTACTTAGCTGCTCCATCTTGTAGATGTAAAGTAAGAGATCATCTGTTTTTGCACTTTGCCTCTGCATCCTTCATCAGTGCTCACAGGACACAGGTGTTGGCTGAATATTGATGGTTGGTGACTGTTCTCACCAGCACTGACACTGGGGTTTAAACACTCCAGCATCTCTGCTTTGTCCGATCTACTCTGCAAAACACTAACACACCACCACCATGTCAGTGTGACTGCAGGCTGAGAATGACCATCACCCACATAATACCTGCTCTGTGGTGGTCCTGTGGGTCCTGACCGTTGAAGATCTGGATAAAAGGAGGATAATAAGGTTTTCAGGCAAGCAGCTGGACTACAGTCTATAATTATAGAACCACAAAGTGCCTCTGTATGGTCAGTGGAGCGAATACAATATGTAGTGAGTGTAGAGACATGGAGGTGGTCATAATGTTATGGTTGATCAGTGTATTATTGCCTTGTATCTTCAGTTTAATCTTTTTAAACGTATGTTTTAGCATAGCTTAAAGCACTTAAAGTTAAGTGTTTTTCCTTGTTCTGTAAAGTTGCCATTTTATAGATGCAAGGATTTTGTGTGATGATATGTTTAAAGCCCACTCCCAGCAATATGTTGTGTATTATGAAAAACATCTTTCAAAAAAGAAAATACCTTTGAATACTGTAGAGGAAAATAAATACAATAATAGATAGAATTATAGCTTATTATTAATCAACACTGCCCTCGCAGCTGGACACAAATAACTATTGTAGAAATAAAACACTGAGAATGTTGCTATCTGCGATGATCATTGCATGCTTACATAGATATGTATCAATTCATTACCAAACATTAGCAAACACTGAGGGAAGAACAGAAAACCTGCTGACAAAAAAAAATGTAGCTACTCTATTTGGACAAAAATATTGGAACACCATTTCTTCTGAAATCAAAGGTATTAAAAGAGTTGATCCTGCTTTTATTGGAATAGCTGTCCAGGGAAGACATTCTGCTGGATTAAGGAGCATTGTTGTGAGGTTTGCATTTGCATTGATGGATAAGAGTGTTAGTGAGGTCGGGATGTTGGAATAATCAATTCCACACTGATGCATTATGTTACATGTGCCTTCCGGTGGTGTAATAATTAATGGATAATGTCAATACAATAAGAAAAATTGGGATAGAGTATTTGATCTGTGTCCTGAACAATAACCTAAATTCAGTATGTAATAAAAGGCTAATAATGACATTTTGTGCAATTTTTGACATTCAAAGTATCTTTCACTGAGGTGAATGTCCATTATTAGATGTGCAACGCCTAAAATCATGCAGATACTAACATGTAATGTTCACATCAGCCATCAGAATTGGCACAGTTGTCAAGTATGGAACAATTGTTTTCAAGAATTTTCAGCACACTGCTTCTAGACTAGAAAATAACAAAAATAGAGTGAGTAGTTCTGTAATTTTTTGATGAGAGAGGTAATGGAGAATGGTCAGACTGGTGTGAGCTGGGACCAAAAGGCTTCAGTAACCTCAGATAACCACCAGGGGTGTACAGCAGCCTAATCTAGGAGACATATATAAGTTGCTAAACAGCAGAAACTCACAAGGGTTTCTATCAGCTGACAACAGAAAGGCTACAGTGGGCACTGGCTCACCAAAACTGGACACTCTGTAACAGGAAATTGGAATTTCGATTTCTGCAGAGGCACTCAAATGTTATGGTCAGAATTTAGCAAGGACTATATGAATCCATAGACCTTTTTTGTGCTAACAGTCCAGGCTGATGGAGGTATATTTGTGTGGGAAATGTTTTCTTGATAATAACAAGTCTTTGCTTGAATTCCAAAGCCCATCACTGTTTCGTTGCTATGTGCAAAGTGCTTTCCAAGGTGAACATTGTTTCATTGTTGTTGTGTTGAGGGGAAAACCCTAATGAAAAACCCTAAATGCATTTAGGTTTTTGGCTAAATATTTCAGAAGAAGAGATATTGATGCTCATCAGGCTGGAAAAGTTTACAAAGCCATTTCTAAAGTTTGGACTCCACTAATCCACAGTCAGACAGATTGTACACAAAGGGAGGAAATTCAAGACCATTATTACTCTCCCCAGCAGTGCTTTCTGGACCATCATTACTCCAAGAACAAGGTGTATAATAGTTCACAAACTCACAGGGAACCTAAGGTGATTTCTTTAACTAACTGAAAGCTTTTCTCACACTGGCTTATGTTAATACTCATAAGTCCACCATCAGGAGAACTCTGAACAACATTGGTACTTAATGGAAACATTTAATTAGTGTTATTAAACATGTAGGGAGTCACATGTTAAGTATGTGTTTTTGTGTGGATAGAAATCTGTTCAAAAATGGAGATGGAGCAGATTTAAAAAATCAAGATAAGTGTTGCATTGCCTCAGGGTTTCCATGCTTTTCCTAAGTTATGGTAAAGATCCTGAGAAATTTAGCAGTGTTGTCTTGTTCTGTGTACATGAAAATACCTTTCTTTGAGGTGGCCCAGCCCATGTGTGTCCTCAGTCTTCTGGAACAAACAGAATGATCCAGTGACTTGATGGAAAACAGCCATACTTAGTTTCCATGCCTCTGTCTGCAGACACAGAGTTGAGCAGTACAATATGGATTTGGAGGTTTTTTACTCACACAGAGGCTATGAGCCCAGGGTGCAAAGCGTTATTTCAACTGAATTGGATTATGACTTGAAATCTGGCCATTTCCTTGGTTATCTGGTGGAATTTGTTTACTCCAGAGGCCAAAAACAGATAATGCTGAGTTAAGGAAACATGCAAATACACCAGAGCATGTTTGTCTTCATGATGTGTCTGGAAGTTGCTATCAACACAGCAAGCTACTCTCTATTTTGAGGTCGTGCCATGAAATATAAGAATTATGAAATGATTAAGCCGCTGATTAAAAGTGCTTTAACCTTTCCTGTTTAGAGTGAGAACAATATGGAATAAAGTTATCTAAACTTTATGTAGCTATCTAAACTGTGTTTGCGTGTTTCCAGGTACCTGGTCCTGATCTTTTAAAACAGGCAGAAAAAATCTAATTATTCAGAAATATTCAGCTAGAATTCTAGTCTGGGTGCCACACAGTGGATAACGATATTGCAGAGACATTTTAGCTAGTACATGTGGCAGGAGCTTTCACACTCCTCCTGTACAGAAGAAACACTTAAAACGCTTTTAGACGTCACCCAGCCAGTCCCCTGTGTCCTGGTGAGAGTTTGAAACAAAACAGATGGTCCTCAGAAAGAACAAATGTATTTTTGATGTGCCAAGATGAAAGAAGAGCATGTATGTGTATGTTGTGTTTATTGGAAACATTCATTTTCAGTTTCTTTGTTTCCCTTTTGACCTTGTTGATACTGCACAGTTAAGATAAATGAACACCTTTCTGATTGGTTTTGACTCTTTTTCAACTGAAATAAATCCCAGTTTAAATGCCAAAGGAGCTTCCAATGCATGCTTACTGCTCTGTCCACGTGTACATGCTCAACTTGCATGCAGACTCTGACTGATTAGTGAGGGAGGGGGTGCAACATCACCATCCCAGGTATTGGTTTACAGAGGACAATAAGCAGGAAGGGCTGTTTGGTGTCACACTCCTGTCCTGTTTTGCTCCCCTGTCAGTCCCTTCCTGTCTACTTTATTTTGGTTTGTGTTACGTCCCTGAGTTTGGGGACTTTTCTTTTGGTTTGTGTTTAATTATTTTTCCAGGTTTCATGTTTACTGGTGGTTGGCTGTCTTAATTAATTATTTTGGGTGTGGTCGCTTGGTCTGAGGCTGAGTGGGCATTCACACAACACTTTTGTTGCGTCCCTACTCCCTAGGGACGAATAAATGGGGGCCGTCTGGCCGCTTTTTGTATGCTTTTTGGTCCCTTGCTGGTAGGTGAATTTTGTTTCTGATTGGCAGTTTTTTATTGTGGTGGGAGGAGTTTGGGTCTGTTTGTTGGAGTCTGTTTGATGTGGTAAAATGGAGTTTAGTATTGAGGCGCCGCAGAATCCTTCTTGGAAGCTCTGGGTAGCTACGAGGGTGACTTATTGTTGATTATGGTTTTGCTGATATTTCGTGCCCAGGTCTGCTGCTAAAACAAAGGTAATAATGGAGTTGGTACAGGAGGGTTTAGTCTCGCTGGTATTTTGCCTTCTGAAGATGTTGGTCTGGAGCCGGTTAAAACGCAGTCGATCTTGTGGATTCGCTCTAAATTTCTCTGGTCAAGCCCCTGTTTTACATCCTTATTGGCTTAAGAAAAGTGGATCTTAAGTTAGCTATTAGATTGAAGGAGCTGGATCTACAAGTTAAACGCCAAGAACATGAAACTCTGCTCTTGCGAGTTAGACAGCAAAGTTTGGAGTGGTGGACACGGAGCTGAGTAGCTAGGCCTCCACCTGTGTCAGCCTTCTGTGGTTTCACCCTAATGTTACTGCTGCCTTTGCCTGTGTTACCTTCAGTGGAATCTTGTAGAGTGTTTTTGATCTCAGTAAGCAGATTCGCTTTGGTTCCTACATTTAGAGACACAATGAAGTCGATTCATATTTCGGGGCTTTTTGAACGATAGTTAGTATGCTTTGAGTTGCTAAAGGAGGTTTGGCCACTTTGCTACAGTGCAGGCTGACTGGGAGGGCTCAAGAGGTCTGTTCTGCATTGTCTCTAGGATAGTTTAAATTATGATGTGCTAAAAGTGCCATTTTGAGGTCATATGAGTTAGTGCTAAGAGGCTTACCGGCCAGAGATTTCGCTCACATTTAAAAAACTGCCAACCAGACATTTGCATTGAGTTGGCTCGTGAAAAGGCAAACCTCTTTGATAGTGGATTCAATCCAGCAAGGTGACAAATTCTCTGAGCAGTCAGGAACTCATTTTATTGTGAGGATTTTAAAAATACATTGCCAAACAAAATTGAGATACATTGAATGAGCAAAAAGTCTCCTCTGTAGCACAGGCTGCGGTCTGTAGTGACAAATTTGTTTTTGACATAGGGGAAACTTTGTTTTATCTCCTAGTGGGGGTAATTTAGTCCGGGAAAGAAGCGTACGAAACTTTAAAACAGCTAACATGTCTCAGTCCGAAAATCGAGAATGCTTCTATTGCCACAAGTCTGGACATCTCATTGCTGCTTGTCTAGCACCAAGAAAGAAAGCCTGGTCTTTTCTGGGACAACATGCACTGAAAGTGGTTGGCTTGTTAAGGCTATTGGTGATTCTGTTGCAGACAAGACAGGTATTGATCCTGTGTATGAACCTTTATTTTAGTTGTTCAGTCTCACTGACTGGTCAGAAGGGTGACCAAGTCCCAGTGACAATTTTGGCGGACACAGGAGCTGCCAGTCATTTGTCTGTGGAGGGGGTTTTACTCTTTATCTGATGAAACATTTTAGGTAGATGTCTTGTTCAAGGCATTGAGCTTGGTGTGGTAAAAGTTCCACTGCATACTTTTGCACATTCAGTCTAGCTTTGGTGACAGGGGCTTGGTAAAGTTGCTGTTCGCTCCAAACTACCTGTACAAGGGATTGACTTTATACTGGGTAATGATTTGGCTGGTGGAAAAGTGTTGCCTTTTCCTGAGGTCATTTGTGATCCTGTATCTGACCTTCAAGGACAGACAGAGAAGACTGTGATTTAGCTCCTAATGCATCCGCTGCTTTTTATGCTTGTTACGCGAAAGCACAGTCAATGGAGGTTATTTGATGTACTGATCTTTCTGATAGCTTTCTTCCCTGCTGATGGCAGTGGTGGCCATGACGCAGGATGACCAACGGGGTCAGATAAGTACTCGACTTGTGACTTCTTTTGCAGGACTTCATGGGTCAGTTAATGAACCCCAGCTGTCTCCATTGTCCGGGTGACCTGTTAAGGGCAAACCACCGTGTCATCTTCTAAGGAACCTGACTTGTCACTGTCAGTTGATAGAGATCTCATCATCGCTGAACAGCAGTGTGATCCTCTGGCCTGCTGCAGAAAGCCAAGTAGGTAACTAAGGAAGATTTGTCTAAGAAACCAATTGCCTACTTTAGGATGAAGGGTTGTTGATGCTGTGAATGACGCCAACAGCATTGAGTGAATTAGAGTGGGATCAGTGTACCAGCTAGTTGTCTCTCTCAGGAGGTTTCTCAAGAGGTTTTGAGTCTTGCTCATGATCATGGTTTTGCTGCCATTTGGGGGTAACTAAAACTTATAACCGAAGTTTTTACGTTGTTTTTTGCCTGGCTTTGAAATCTGATATTGCAAGATATTGCAGATCCTGTCATATTTGTCAGCTTATAGGGAAGCCACAACTGCCTGTTCCCCCAGCACTTGACCCATTCCTGTAATGGGTGAGCCTCTTGAACATGTGGATATTGATTGTAGGGTCCATTGTTACAAACAAAGTCTGGAAATAGATACCTACTGACAATAATGTGTGTAGCAACATCGCTTTCCAGAGGCAGCAGCTTTACGCCTTTTGAAAGCTAAAGCCACAGCAAGCGCCTACAAGTTTTTTTCTACCTTTGGACTCCCAACACCTAATTGTAGGCCAATCTGGATCAGGGTCTCTAACTTTATGTCCCGATTGTTTAAGCAAGTGTTGTCCCACCCTAACATAAAGCATCAAACTTCTAGTGCTTATCATCCTGAAAGTCAAGGCGTACTAGAGAGATTTCATCAAACATTGAAATCAATGCTACGTGCCTATTGTTTGGAGACTGATAGGAGACTGGGACGAGGGAGTTCCACTGCTGTTATTTGCCATTCGCGGAGACTCCTCAAGAGTCCTTAGGTTTCCAGTGCTGACTTGGTGTTTGTACATACGGTTCGAGGCCCACTAAAGCTAAAGAAAAGTGATGTCTGATGGAGATAATGTCACTAAGAGGTAACTTGTTGGACTATGTCAGCTCGCTTTCAGGAATCCAGATCATGCTTGCAGTTATTCAAGACTTCCACTGTCCTCTCTGTTCAGACCAAAATGAAAAATGCTTTTTGATAAAAGACAGTTTCGCTCATTCCAGCAAAGGTGACAGCACTTTCTTTTTGTTGCCTGTTTCTGCCTCTGCTTTAGAAGCATGTTTTTCTTGGTCCTTATGAAATTAAGAGTAAACTAAAATGGAGTCTGATTATGTAATTAGCACCCCTGACAGAAAGCGTAAAACCAGGGTATGCCACATTAATATGCTTAAGCCCTATGTTAGTAGGGATGAGGACATCTCAGAGCCAAAACCTGTTGCCCCTCCTGTTGTCACTGTCTCCGTTTTGCCATCTGGAGATGGTTCAGAAGTTGATGAGGATGGTTTAGCATGCACAGCATTCCGGTATGGCATTCATGCAGAATTCACAGATTTTGGTAGATTTGGATTCTTCTTGCTTCATTTACCTGGAAGAATTTCAGAGAGACATAGTTGAGTTGATTCAGCTGTATCCTGCTTTTGTTTTCTGATGTCTTTCCACGACTCATGTGTTGTCTCATGATATTGATGTAGGGCAGAATGTTCTAATAAACAACATCCTTACCGTAAACCGGTTAAACGGCACCGGATGCAGAAAGAGTGCTGACTACCTCTTTGATAATGGGGTTGTCTGTCCAGAGTTAGTGCATGGAGTCTTCCTGCCTCCTCGTGCTAAAAACCAGATGGTTCATAGTCCGCTGCACCGACATCGGAAAGTTAATGCCATCACAAAGCCAGATTCCTTTCCTTGCCACGCATGGAAGACTGTGTTGACAAAGTGGGGGCAGCTTTATATGTTTCTAAGTTGGATCTGCTTAAAGGTTATTGGCAGGTGCCTTTAACCCTCAGGTTGCTGAAATTTCTGCCTTTGTCACATCAGATAGTTTTCTGCAGTATAGGGTGTGATGTCCTTTGATTTCAAATGCTCCAGCCACATTCCAACTAAGTTTATGAGTCAGGTGTTGATAGTGTTTTGATTATGAGGTGTATTTGGACTTATTATTATTGTCCATTCATCCAGTTGAACAATCATCTGACGACACTTCATACAGTGTTTGATAGACTGCACTGCCTCTTGACACCAAACCTGGCCAAATGTGAGTTTGGTAAGGCTACAGTGACTTACCAGGTAAACAGGTTGGCCGGGCGACAGGTTTGTCCTGTTGCTGCCAGCGCAGGCCATTTGGATTTTCTCCTGTGCCTTGGCACCAAAAAGGGAACTTAAAAGGTTCCTGAATAGTAGGGTACTACCGCGGGTTTTTGCAGAAACTTTTTCTGATGTAGTATTACCTTGACAAGTTTACTTCAGACTTCCAGTGAGTTTGTGTGGTCCACATCCTGCCAAACTGCATTTGAGTCTGTAAAAATGTTGCTCTGTAGTGCTCCTGTGCTTTCTGCTCCAGATTTCTTTAAGGCCCTTTCGTTGAAGTGGATGCTGAAAGAATCGTGGCTGGTGCTGTCCTGCTCAAGAGATTCCAGCGGTATTGGACCATCCAGTGTGCTATTATTCAAAGTTAGTTTTTAAAACATCAGCTTAATTATAGCATCCATCGTAAAAAGAAAACCCTGGCCTTATTACTGGCATTACAACATTTGAGGTATATGGGTCTAGTCCACTACCTCCCTTGTTGTGTACACCGATCATAATCCATTGGTTTTTCTTTCTCGGATGAGAAATTCAAATCAACGCCTTATGAGATGGGCGTTAATTATTCAGGAATTTAACCTTGAAATTTGCTAAAAGGATCTGAAATATATTCTGGCAGATATTTCCTTTCTCGGGCTTATGAGCTTGATTATGTGGTGTGTTGATTTTGGTGGTGATGTTACCTTGGAGTTTGGGGACTTTTTTTGGTTTGTGTTTATTTTTCCAGGCTTGCTGCTTTGACTGGTGGTTGGCTGCTCTGGGAGAAACACTGATTGGTTGCTCCACCCATGATGACTTCCCATTATTGGTTGTTTTCAAGGAGACTTAAAAAGGACTCTTTGTTTGGGGAGGAGCTGCATCTTTTTTTCTCTGGAGCCAAGAGTGTTGCTCCCTGCGAAGGCCCACCAGCCCGTGACCAAGCTTGCTTTGTTTCTTTTTGTGATTCTGTAGGTTTTGTAGGGGTGACCTGCCTTTTGTTACAACTTTTTTGTCTTTGCTTTATGTACAAGAGTAGTTAGGTAATTGTTTGTATTTTGCTTTTTTACTTTAGTATAAGATAGTTGCTTTTTGTTATAGTAGCTTTTTGATTTTGTTTGTTGTTTTGGCCTCTGGGGTCACCCTGGTCTTAGATCTTTGTTTTGTTCCTTATTTGATTGTTTATTCTGTTAAGTTAAGCTCTAATTCTGAGAAAATAAAGTCTTAATTAATTATTTTGGGTGTGGTCGCTTGGTCTGAGGCTGAGGGTGACTAATAACACTTTTTTTGTTGCGTCTACCCCTAGGGACGTGAACAGTTGTCATGTGCTTAGCTCTGCTTTTGTTTTTTGGTCTTTGGTTCCATTACAGATCTCTGTCCCTCCTGTGTTTCATTTGTAGCCTTGTCTTTTTGAAATCATCCCTAAATGTTTGTAGTTTGTGTCTGTGTATTTAAGAATGTCTCAGTCAATATTTGTCAATTTGTGTGATTTTGTCAGTGTACATCATCCGTGTTATCTGGTATTGTGTCCTAGTCTGTTTAGTTTGTTTAGTCTTGTTTCCTTTGTCGATTTAGTTTTCAGACTGTTTTCCTTGCTTAGTTCTTGTTTTAGTGTCCTGTATTTGTTTGTTTTGTTAATACCCCTGCATTTTCTGCTCTACACCTGCTTCTGTTCATTAATTTAACATTTGCTGTCTTATTGCTCATATGATGTTAAATTTCAGAATAATGTCCGAGAAAAGGATCATCCTGCATCGAAAGGATCATCCTGCATCATACAAATATCTTAATAACTTGTAGATGTAGACATTTTTGACTAGCCTAGCATCGTCTGAAAATAACAAAATCTGGCATGTGTGACCTATAGTTTCAATTTTTTTGGTGAAACTACAAAAAACATCCCCCCCAGAATTGGCCTTGAGTTCTAAAGGTTGAGCTTCATATATTAAAGCTTTTCATTTTCATTACAAAAAGGTATGATAAAAACTCTTAATATAAAGCATGTCCCAGAAAAGTAACGTTTGCATCATAAATGTAGATTTGCTAAGGTGTCACACGTTGGAGACAGTGTCCCACCAAAATTTATGAATGAGAGAATTTTCTTGTGTTGTGTTGTTCATTTGCGTTGTTCGGGCAAAGAAGCGAGGCTGATTTAATTCTTACCTAGCTCCTAAAACCCCTAAATCTGTTTTCTTGGTGGGCTAAACTTTTGGTGGGTTGCCACACTGTTGCAGTTGGTAGTTTGTAATGCAGCAGGTGGGATTCAGAAAATATGACTAGGCAGTTTGGTAAGCCAACAGCCCAGCCAAAGTTTTTTTTTTTTTTTTTTTTTTTTTTTTTTTTGACGCCTACCATTTTATATGTCATCCTTGCGCCAGGCCATATAACTTTCAGATTCAGTTACAAAATACAAAGTTTACAACAGTCAAGCAAGTTGAAGATGAAAATGATGAAAAGATATTTTAGACTGTTTTAAATGTTCTCATATATATATATATATATATATATATATATATATATATATATATATATATATATATATATATAAATAAGAAATAACAGGATTATTTTCTGGTCTTAGTGGGCCACAACATTCCAGAGGTTTTGGGTGGCCTAACCCTTATAATGCCTTACTATATCAATTTCCCTACAGCGTGGAACAGATAAGTGGAATGAAAATAAAAGGCTTGATTTTAATGCTCTTCATTCAGTGAAACATTGATTTTTACATCTTTTGTTTTTTTGTAGATTTTTTGCTTAGTCCTTCCTTATATGGTGGTGATTTGTAATTAAGAGGCCTGGATTATGGCAGTTGTCTGTCAGTTGCCCTTCTGTTTTAAAGCTTTTGATATTTGACTGTCAAAAAGTTTGACTTCACTAGTAGTTGAAGCCTAGTTTTTCTTATAAGGACTGAAAACACTGTACATCTCAGAATTCCTCTTGGGAATTCATTTTGACCTGATTTTGACCTGAAAATGCTAAATATTTTTGTTTGTTATTTATGTGTGTATCTGTATTATCCCTTCTCAGGACTAAAGTCCTTCTCTGGGCCAGTGACATCATTAGCCCCGCCTAATAGTTATAAATTATATGCTTCTAAAAGCTGTTTGGTTTTTGGAAAGGCTTTATGCTCAGCTTAGAGAAAACAGTCCATCAGTCCTGTGTGAAGAAACATGCCAAAGATCTGGTAATGATGAATGTCTTTTTCTCTCTCAGATACAAAGCCATCGTGAAACCCATGGACATTCCAACATCCCATGCTACAGCCAAGATCTGTTTGAGGGCTTCTGCAATCTGGCTTTTGTCGATGGTACTGGCCATTCCAGAAGCAATCTTCTCTGACTTGCACACCTTCCACATCTCACAGACCAACAAAACCTTCAAAACATGTGCTCCTTACCCTCACACAGGGGATCTCCACCCTAAAATCCACTCCATGACCTCTTTCCTTATTTTCTATATTATCCCTCTCTTCATTATCTCTGTGTACTACTTCTTCATCGCCAGGAGTTTGATACAGAGTGCAGTTAACATGCCAGTGGAGGGCAATGTAGCCATTAAGAGACAGGTAAGGAGCTCCTTCAGATATTCCCCTTCATTACTATACATATTCAAACATGTTTGAAACATGTGTATTCGCTTGCTCATCCTGTCCATCCATTACCCAGTCACTCTACCCACCCAGCTGATGCTCACTCACTCTCTCTGGCTTATAATTTAGATAGGTAACATTAGCAATAATTATTAACTTGTAAATTAATTATTTACAGTTTTTGCTTTTGAAAGAGGACACATCAGTGCATGAAGTTAACTAAACTAAATTATTCAAATCAAATCAACAGTTATTTGTATAGCGCTCTTCACAACTGAGGTTGTCACAGAGCAGCTTTACAGAAATCAAGAAATAAAAAGGTTATATAATTATATAATTAATTACAAAATTAAAGTGTGCAAAGATATAGTTTTCCACTATTGGGCACCTTTAAAATAATAAAAAAGAGATTGTACAGTGTGAAGACCTGACATATAAGCAGCCCCCAGGACAGACTCAAACACTGGAGTGGTGCAAACTGAAAGAGCTTTATTTGCACATAACACACCAACACCAATGTGTAAATGGATAATAAGGCCACACTGGGGTACTATGGGGACATTTTCTAACCACCAAGGTTCACCCTCAGAGTCCCAATTCCTCCTCAGTTTAGTCTGAGTGAAAGGGATGGCTTTTATGCCATTGTCACTGTGAGGAAAGTGGGAAAAGCTGGCCTGGCTTGGTTATAGACCAGCTGGGGCATTGCAGACTTCTCTATTGGTCCACCACTACCACCACCGCAGTAAATGATCTGAAAATCATAAATTTGCATATTTCGAGATACTAAAAAAACAACAGCTATATTTTAAACTAGGGATATCCTGTTCCCTAGTGGATCGGAGTCAGGAAGATCCAGGCATCTTTTTATAGGTTTGGTATCGGCTATTTATAGTAAGAACTAGTTTCAAACCTTGTTTTTACAGTTTTAGTACTGTTCTCAGAGCATTCTCAGAAACCTATACTTGCACAATTATCATCTGTGATTCTAGTGTTTTGGCTGCTTTTCATATAGACATTTGTATATTTTTTTAGTTCTTGCTGCCATAAAGTGGGAAAATGCACTCCTGCCATGTCTTTACTCTTTTTTATGGATGTTATAAATTAAACTGTAGCATGAAAAATCTGTTTTACAGGAAGGTCAGTCATATTCTTTTATACACATTATAAAATGGTCCTTTTAAAGTTTTAGTCAACCAACCCCAAATATATGAAGCACATTTACATAAGAGAGAAGAATAATTTAGAATGTTTTTCTTAAGCATTAAATTGTTAAAATACAGTTTAGTTGAAAAATAAAAATTGTATTTAGTGTGATGCTTATGAAAATGTTCTTATTTTAGTTAGATTGTTAGATTTAAAACTAGCCTGAATGTAAATGTACTGATTTTAAGATTATACAATCATTTACAATTTTCTCTCACATTAAATAATTTTATATATAAATTAAGGAACTTTATTGGTAGATAATTTATCTTCTTGATTTGCTTTTCTTCTTTTTCGATGCTGAATTTTATGTCAAGTATTATTTCGAAAATGAAAAAATAAATAAACAGTCCCTAAAGAGTCCCTAAAGGACTGGAATGATAAACTTTTGTGACAGCAACTACAATAACAGATCAGCTTGATATTTCCTACAATACAGCAGGTCTCCAGAACACCCACATTTGACAAAATTAACTTGGTGTTCATGACGTAAAGTTTCATATTGTGAGGCCAGTGTTGAGACCTATAATGAAATGAAGCAAAAAGAAATACCTGACTATACACCCCCATGCTGTGCATGTGGAAAGATACATGTCTAATTACCACACTACTAACAAGTCTGCAAATAGTCAGCCATAATTGTACTTTTAAGTACTCTATGTGGTTCGTATATTAATAATTTTGTCTTTGTGTTTTCTGGCTTTTAATACACCCTGGTGAGCAGTGAGAAAAGACTGGCATGCGTCACATGCAGCACAGTTTGTGGCCGGGCAGGTGTATGGAGACACAAATAATGCTCACCTAATCAGTGACTCCTGAGGGCAGTAATGGTTTAGATTAGGAGCTCATGATTAGGGTTGTATAATGGAATGAGTAGGACTGAAAATAGTTTATTTCATGATTATTTGGATTAGTTACAATTCTTTAAGAACTGGCTCATGAATCATAACATTTGGAATTTTGGTATGATTCAAATGTTTGTACAATGAATGCAGAAATGTGAATTAACTGTGAAGTAACTATGTATATCAGTAGGGGAATGTAGACAGTATGAAAAATACTTATAATCAAGCCTAATCAATTTTTATACCCTTATTCATATAAAAACCACTTGCTGGTATTGATGACCGATAATGAATATAATGCTGAAATTTTAGAATTCTGAACTGCTATTATGAAAGTGTAGAGCAGCCACCTGGTTATCATACAATAGACAATACAAGTAGGCAACACTGTAATAACATGGTAACAGTTCTGGTCAGAAACTGCAGAGACTGGTTTTATGAGTTATGTTTTTTCTGTCCAACTTACAAAAAACATACTTCATGTGGTAACAAACCAGGTTTATTTGTCTCTGGTAATTACTTTGAATGAACCATTGTTTGATTAACATTGTACAGGAATTAGGACTGCACAATATTGGGAAGAGCTGACATTATAATATTATGATAATATGACATAATATAATATACACATGTTTATTTCCTTTGTGTGTATTGGAACAACACAAGAAACAGAGGGAAAAAAAGGCAAATTTGACATAATTTTACACAAAACTCTAAACTTGGGCCGGACAAAATTATTGGCACCTTTTCAAAATATATCAAGAAGTTGTTCATAATCAAGAAGTTTACAACACATGGCACTGTAGCTAATCTCCCTGGACGTGGACAGAGGAGAAAAAATGATCAAAGGTTGCAACTCAGGATAGTCCGGATGGTGGATAAGCAGCCAAAAGCAAGTTCCAAAGAAATTCAAGCTGTCCTGCCAGTGCAGGGTGTATCAGTGTCAGCTCGAACTATCCTTCGACATTTGAACGAAATTAAATGCAATGGAAGGAGACCCAGGAGGACCCCACTGCTGACACAGAGAAAGCTAAAAAAAAGCTAGAGTGCAATTTGCCAAAATGTATGTAAGTAAGTCAAAATCCTTCTGGGAAAACATCTTGTGGACAGATGAGACCAACATGGAGCTTTTTGGTAAAGCACATCATTCTACTGTTTACTGAAAACGGAATGAGGCCTACAAAGAAAAGAACACAGTACCTACAGTCAAATATGGTGGAGGTTCAAAGATTTTTTGTTGTTGTTTTGCTGCCTCTGGAACTGGGTGCCTTGACTGTGTGCAAGGCATCATGAAATCTGAAGAAAGGATTTTGGGTCGCAATGTAGGGCCCAGTGTCAGATAGGTGGGTTTGCGTCCTGGGTCATGGGTCTTCCAGCTGGACAATGACCCCAAACATACTTCAAAAAGCACCCAGAAATGGATGGAAACAAAGCGCTGGAGAGTTCTAAAGTGGCCAACAATGAGTCCAGATCTAAATCCCATTGAACACCTGTGGAGAGATCTTAAAATTGCTGTTGGGAGAAGGCAACCTTCAAATATGATAGACTTGGAGCAGTTTGCAAAAGAAGAGTGGTCCAAAATTCCAGTTGAGAGGTATAAGAAGCTTGTTGATGGTTATAGGAAGCCATTGATTTCAGTTATTTTTTCCAAAGGTTGTGCAAACAAATATTGAGTTGAGGGTGCCAATCATTTTGTCTGGCCCATTTTTGGAGTTTTGTGTAAAATTATGTCAAATTTGCCTATTTTCCTCTGTTTTTTGTGTTGTTCCAATACACACAAAGGAAATAAACGTGTAATTGCAAACATTTTCTGGGAGAAAATTCAGGGGTCCGAACACTATATATATATATAATTTAATGCTTAAAATTATTATTAATATTAGAAAATACAGGATGTTCACCAGGGCTATATGATTTCCATGATGACTTATATAATGATTCATTTTTCTTTAAGGAAAACAGTTAACAAAAAAAAATGCAATAAATCAAATGTATTTTGTATTACATGTTTTAAAATGTAAAATTTTGTATTGGTATTGCATGTCCTGCAGTGTAACCTTTGCACAATGCTGAAATAATATATTGTGCAACCCTAACAGGAGTATTGCAATATTGTGACTAATAATGCAGAAATGTCTCTTTGTGGAATGACAGCTGGTGATGTGATGGAAGTTCCTGAGCTTAGTTTAATTTTAATTCAATCCATTTGAATTTACCTAGTTTCACAAATCACATTTCATAATTGTAATTCTTCTGATTCTTCTACTTGTACAAAAACTATATAATAAAGTCTTAAAAGTTTTTTTATTGGTATTTTTGCTCCAGCCATTAAAGCCAGTGAACAATGTGGAATTGTGTTTTTCCTTTGCATCTAATTTTGAAATTTGAACAATTTTTCTTTCTGTATCTCAGATTGAATCAAGGAAACGTCTGGCTAAAACAGTACTGGTGTTTGTGGGCCTTTTTGCTGTCTGCTGGCTGCCCAGTCATGTGATCTACCTATACCGCTCGTACCACTACACGGAGGTGGACACGTCCATGAGCCACTTCATCGCCAGTGTGTGTGCACGCATTCTGGCCTTCAGTAATTCATGTGTCAACCCATTTGCCCTGTACCTGCTGAGCAAGAGTTTCCAGAAGCAGTTCAACAAACAACTGTGTTGCTGCTGCCCACGTCTCTCAAAGCGTGGTCACAGCAGAGCACGCGGCAACACACACCTGAGTTCTCTGAAGAGCACCCAGAACCACACAGTGGCTAGCTTCAGTGTTGCTAATGGCAACAACATGTGCCATGAGGGTTGTGTGTGAGTGCACAATCATTATTATTATTATTATATATTATTATTATTATTATTATTATTATTATTATTATTATTATTATTATTATTATTATTATTAGAAAATATTAATTCACGTGGAAAGCAGGGATCCACAGTCCAACACTGATGATTTCCTTTTTGGATTCTCATCAACTTTACTATTTCTTTTTCATAGAACCCATTCAGCCCAATTACAGTTATCACCAGCTCAATTACAGTAATAACACAGTAATAATACCGTAATTACAGAAATAACAAGAATTATTGAACAGTGACTGTATCTTACTGAATCTTGGCTTACAGTTTCAAATATCTATTTTTTGGTTTCAGATGTTTTTTTCACATTTAGGACTTTTAGCCTTGATCTGGCATGGGGGCGTGGCATCCACTGAGAGGGGCATGGTACAGTGAGTGACAGCCCTGTGCTCTGCTGCTGTGCTAGAGATGGGTACAGATAAATCTACCAAGTCTGATAAAAGCTTAGAAGATCAGTACTGCAATTTCAATTCAAACCTTTATACACATAAATACCACCTTTTCAGGTTCTCTCGACTGAACTGTCCTGATTTAAATGTGCACATAATCATCATTTTTACATTGTAATAGTCTGGCCTGTGTATTTCATACATGTTTTTATTGATTTGAAACTGTGATTTAAAAACCCCTACAGCAAACAGGAGTTAATACATAAAACAATCTATGTGACTAAATGTGACATAGGGATATTTTTGTTTGAGGATAAAATCACACCCTCCTATCTCATTACCACCCTCAGGAGTCTGCACTCACTGATTAGGTGAATGAGGTGTGTTAGAGTCTCTAGGAGCACAGTTAATGACCATTGACATAAATTGATGAGATCTGATCTCACTGGACAGAGGGTTAGAAATGTCTGGTCTAAAGAGTTCATCTATGGTGTGGTGAAACTGGTTGCCTTCACCAGCTACATTTCCTCCCAAATATGTTTTGATGGCAAACAGTTTGACAGAGTTGACCAATGTAGACTATGAAATGGAAGTTGACTGTAATATTTAATGAATGTTTTCAAATTCTGTCTGTTTTATGTAAATCATCAACAGATTTCCCTGACATACAGAGAGAAAGTGCTACAACCAAGTTCGCAAACAGATCTCTGAGTACTTCTCGGAATAGTAGAATACAAAGTATACTATAAAGTTCATTCAGAAAGTAAAAATAAAATATTTCAGGCTTTTTTATCAGTTTGGTTTAGAAGTTAATTTAATTATAAGTAGGAATAATTTAAATGATAATCAGACAATATCACTTTAACACAAAAAGGGTTGTAAAATGTCACTTTAAACCTCATGAATATAAAACATTTAACAGTTTAACTTTAATAATGAAAACTCAATATAAACAATATCACCTCATAAATATCAATATATCGCCTCAGCCCCGATGGAAAGAAAAAATATAATTAAATGGATTTAAATTAATGAACAGAATATTCTTATTAGGAGATGTTGGTGACATTAAAGTGTAGAATAAAATAATAGAATAAAACAATAGAATAAAATTTATGGCATACATGAAATTAGAGATAGAACATGTCAAAAACAATGTTGTGTTTGCTTTAGAAATTGTCATTATGCCAAAAAAAAAAGAAATGGGTAAAAAATCAGTATGATGAAAACAAGCTGCTGGATTATGTAATCTTTCAGCGTTGAATCACACCTCTGTATCTGCACCAGGTTGTCATAACATGACATATGTGATTTTAGCGACAGAACGTGATTTTAGCAAACAATCACAGGCTTTATCACGTAGCAGTTTTGACCCAGTTTGACTGCCATATGCCCAACAC
Organism: Acestrorhynchus altus; assembly: GCA_034509495.1. Lineage (NCBI taxonomy): Eukaryota > Metazoa > Chordata > Actinopteri > Characiformes > Acestrorhynchidae > Acestrorhynchus > Acestrorhynchus altus. The sequence goes on along the minus strand of CM067523.1, from coordinate 15,508,420 downwards.
AACGAGCAAAGCCTCCATGTAACGTCTTCAGTTATTTGATTTCTCTCCAATTACATCACATTGATCACTGAAGCCAGACAAAGTCATCTCCACAAGACTTTTGTTGAGGCATAAAGGGTATATGAGGAGATTTCATTAGCTTGGACCACTGTTGTTTCTACAGTGTTTGGTCATCATATTGACTTTGCATTTTGTCGAGGTTTGAACATGTCTGTGCTCATCAATAATAGATCCACATTGAGAAAAATAAAAACTCTTATCTACTGTACAGTACTGTACATTTCTTTTACGTGTCTAGTGGAATGCTTTCAGTCTCTACTTTTGTAAAACTCATTTCTTTACTGAACATTGATAATAGAAATCTAGTAGCTGTGGTAGTGTTTTAGCTGTAATGAGATGTTTAAAATGTTGTATTGTGTATTTTGTTTAATTTACAACATTTATTTGTGTACATTTGTGACAGTAAAGAGTCAGTGTGTGGTAATATATTACATTAATGAATGAAACTCAAGCTGGTCAGTCAATGTCGTCAGTGAAGTTTTTATGCTGTCCATGTGGTTGTGGCTGCTGGCAGATGGTGGAAAGCAACGCAGGACACTGAAAACTGCGGTTATCTTTTGTCAAATTAAATAATGCCAGACACAGGATGGATCTATTTGTACAGACCTCAGATTTGTTGTAAAATGGGAAGCAATGTCTCAAGATATTATTTAATAGTGTAACAGTGTAGTTACCTACTTCTCTCAGTTTCAAGCCCACTGCATCTAGTTCTGTGACCCAGCTCTGTCTGCAGGAGGGTTTCATCTGTTAAAATATTAGCGTTTGGATTCTGCAGAGATGACCTGATTGATGTGACTTTTTGTTCACAGGACAAGCCGTGTCTTTTTGCTCATTTGATGAATGACACATAATGCTCTTCTGAGAAATTCCAAATAAAGCAGGTAAAGTCATTCTGTAAAAATGAAAAGTGTTCTTTTGTGGGACTGTGGTCTTGTCTTGATGTAAGAAATATTTAAGTGTTTACAAATGTGAATAAAATGAAATGCAAAAGCAGTAAATGGTGTGAAGCATCAACTTTGGATTTTATCCTTGTGTTCTTTTTTAATGAATCATAATCCCTACTGGTAAAGAATTACTTTTATGTTGGGTACTGGGTAAATTTCCTCTTTCACAGGTACTCCTCTGTGACACATCAGGGTTTTTCTTCCTCATCTTCCAAGAAAATTACAGGCTGAATTACTCACGGTTTTGTACAGACTTCTAGTCTAGTCCAGGGTCAGTTTTAGCCTGCTATATTAGGGTAGACTAGTAGAAATGATAGGGGGCATGACCATCTATCAAGATCACCAACCATTTGACAACTGAGAGCTACTTCCTGGGTAATGAGGAATATGAAAGGCTACTTGTTTGATACAAACTTTCTGAATAACACAGTTGTATTGTTTACCTTTATGATTTATAATAATACTAATAATAAATATTAATATATGTGATGAGACTATCTGATTCCATTAATGTTAATGATTCATTACAACAATTATCAACAATGATTTACCAAGGTAGCAAAGTAACATTTATTTAAAACATTTGGAACTCATTACCTGTCACATCTTTAAGTCCTGTTCATATTAACTACTATCTTTGTAACATTTTTGAATAAATGTGATGGAGAGACAGGGTGAGAGGTGAATCTGAATGTTGATTTGGTGCTATATTACTAGATTACTAGTATTTAACATGACAAAAGCTGATAATGTAAAGTGATTCATTAGTGTATATCTGAATAATTTGATTGATATGTCTCACTTTCTACATGACATGCAACAATCTGCCATTTTATCACGTACTAGAAGGTACTAGTGCAGTCAGGACCAAAGGGGAGGCCCAATACGTACAGAATCATGTACGTATTTAATGTGGGGATGAAAAGTATGTAATTATCTAAAATGAATGGTGATTTCATAAAGTTACATATATGCATTATCACATAGTTTTATCATGTGGCTAATTGTATAATAACAGCATAGAAGTAGAGATATTCTGGACATTGAAAATAATCCTAACCAGCCTAACCCCAAATGTATCCCAGTTCAAACACTGTACAGTAGGGACCTCCATTTTCAGGGGAGGTGGTATAAGGCTATTTTTGGCTTCTTTATAGCCCTGCATTGAAGGAAATTCTCTGTGTTTAGTGTGTGAAAACATGTACTGTATAGAAAAGTGCTATGACACAAAATTCAGACCCTGCATTCTCCTCAAAGGGGTTTAATAACCAGAAGAAAGCTCTTAAAAGAATAGAAAGCCATCAAAATTCTCAGTCCCATCTTCATGCAGTCACAGTTAGTGGTCAAAACAACAAGAAAATGCCAGACAATGCTTACAAAACATTGTGGGTTTGTAGGCAGGGTTTGGCACTGCAGGACGATGGAAAGGAAGATGGTAACCTGTTTCAACATTTATAATTTAAAGCCAAGGAAGACACCTGTCTTTCTGACAGGCTGTCCAGTTGTCATGACTACATCTGATACACCTCTATCTGTCCTGCAGTACTCCATCATTATAGATGGTACAAAAGATATCTCAGGTACAGAGCAAGAGTCCATATATTTTAGATATGTGGATGAAGACCTGGTTCCACATGAGGTTTATATGAGGTCTCAGGAGCTACTCGAGTGGAGAGCTAGAGTGGCTTTGGATGTGCTTTTGAGACTGAATATTTCAAATATGTCAGGAGCTTATTCAGGTGCTCAGGCAGAAGTGAAGAAACAACAGCCATTGGCTTTGTACGTGCAATGTGTGACTCACTGACTGAATGTAGTTACACAGGCTGCATGTCAGGCTAGTCCTTTAATATGTGATGCTTTAGAGTGGGTACATGATTTGGGGTCATTAAGCAAACAATCTGGAAAATTCAAAGGTATGTTTTCAGTGGTAGCAGCAGATTCAGAGGGACTATTAGCATCAATCAGGTGGACTCTGCCCAATCACTCTGGCCTATCAGGTGGACAGTGGAGGGGGAAGGGGAATTGTTATCAAAGCAGTGCTGTCTTAGTATGAAAATGTTTTGACTAGCTTGAGAAGATGGCAGCAACTGGATCTAGCAGCAGTGCAAGGGTAAATGGATTGCATGAGAGGTTTGAAAAGGGCAAAATAATGCTTGAGGAGCTAGAATGTCTGAACAAGTCCCTGCAGAAACAGACCGCAGCTATTGCATGAATGAGAAACTCAAGAGAGTGTGTCAAATCCACTCTACAGTTGAAAGGAAATTAAGAAAAGCATTTTTGTACATCTATTACAGTTATAATGTAGTGTCTATTACAAATCCTTCAGTTATTAAGGAAGGCATACTTGAATATAGATTTGCCAAATTGGGGAAGGGGAAGCAAGCAGACAGAGCCTCAAAGTGAAGGGTCCACATTAATTGGGCCCTCTAAAATCTTTATTTAGATTCAAATTTATATTCCACCACAATTTACACCCATTACTCACATTTCTTCGATCAATATGAATCTCTATTCCCTCATTAGTGTTGCACAATATAGCGGCAGACGATTTAGTTTACCAATAGAATAGAAACAGATAAATTCAGACACTTCACAGCGTCCAGTTGCTCATAACGTACACTAGTTTAGCAGTTATATGAGCAAATATCATCAACATTCCACTGTGCAACTTAGTAATGAGGCTCACAGTTGCATTCTGGTCCATATTCAGATCATGAGCTACGATATTTACTATGAACTACAAGTGAATCGTGGGAAATTATAGTGCCCTCAAAATCACATTTAAATTCCACTTAAGCATCCAGACTCTTTTCTGACCTGGCACCAAAGTGGTGGAACAAACTTCCCGTGGGGGTCCGAAAAGCTGAGTCACTTGTAGTCTTCAAACAGCACTAGAAAAAACTTTTGTAAAAAGTACATTTTTGATCATAACTTGCAAATTCATACAATTATCTAAATTCTGTATTTAGATCTCAAATGGAGCCCTATTATACATATTATATATATATATATACTTTCTTTTGTTCATAATAATAATTAATAAATGTCTGTAAAACTATCCAAACATCTAGGAAAGCTGATATTTGGAATATTATGAAAGATTGACCTGTTCACTTTAACTCTGTGTATCTTCATTTTTTAGCATGTTGTAGCAATGTTGACAACTGCTTCTCATTGGTCATCTGAATTATTTCACAACCAATGAGAAGCACTGCTCTGTTTGTGTAGTGGAACATAATGACAGACTAGCTGATAGAGACCACTGGGGTTTATCAGATAGAAAACCCCCAGTGTATATAATAGTGTAATTTCAAAAATATAGAGCAAAGTGCATCCCATATGAGTTTAATACAAAACACGTCCCTTTGTTTCTAATATCAGGATGATTCAGTACATTACAGGACCAGTTGACATGATGCTCCATGCAAGTACTGCTTGCCTGGTTTGGGGAAAGGAATGATCTATGTCCTTATGGATGCTTGGAAGAGTGGCGGGGTGGTATACAGTGGCTTTCTCAATGTTTATATATGTTAAATAAACAATTAGATATCAGTACACTACAGATAAAATATAGTGGTCATGGTTTAATCAATTAATATTCTAGATTAAGACCTAATATTGAAATATTGTTTATGACCAGTCCCTGAAATCATCCACACTTTTCACTCACCACCCCACCCCACCTGGTGGTATTGTCAGTTTACCTTGCAGTTGTCTGTCTGAGATTGACTCCTTCAGAATGCATCGCTGCCAGTTCAGAGTTTGTTTAATCAGCAAAATCCACAGTGAGGGGATAGAGGATATGTTAAAACACATGAGAAATGGCAGGTGTGGGATAAGAGAGTGAGATTAGAGCTAATTGTATGAGTCTCATGGCCAATGCATTAAGGTTGGCAGGCCTGACCATTTCATATCAAACCACTTAAGTGAAGTTCCCTTAAACAGTCGATCCGTGACGGAAATGGAAAGCTATTTATATTTTAAAGTACTAATGAGTGTACTAATGATCCATTTTCATTGGATCACCCACCTTATTGTGAAGGAGAGGTTTGTGTGCTTGAGTGACCTTAGGATCTGTGTTGTTGGCAGCATTAACTCCTGGTAGGGTCTCCCAGGGCAAATTGGTCCTAAGTGACACGCCAGACAAAGGATCATGCAGTTATCCCCATGAAAAAAAAACAAAAACAAAACAGGACTCAGTTTCCCTGAGAGTCACAAGGCCCTCACCCGAGAGCCAAGCCTGGAGGAGGGACTCCTTGGCAAGCACCTGGTGGCTGGGTCTTCACCCATGGGGCTTGGCTGGGTTTAACTCAAAGGAGCATCATGGGTCCCCTTTCCTGTGGGAGGAGTTGTATTGGGGGTCCAGTGTGATGTGTAATGGGCAGTGGTCAAAGGTAAGGGTCTTAGTGTTCCAAATCTCGGCTGCTGAAACTGGCTCTTGGGACATGGAATATTACTTCTCTGGGAAAGAAACCTGAACTGGTGAAGAAGCATACAGCAGGAGTGGGCTTTCTTATAGCTCTGCTCTCCACATGTGCATTGGGGTTCTCTTTGGAAGATGAGAGGGTTGTTTCCCTATCAGCCTTTGGTCCCTATCAGCCTTTGGTCTGGGGACTGGACTCTGCTTTTTGCCTTTCCTGGGTACTCCATTATTCTGCTGGGAGACTTCAAAGCTCATAAGGGTGATGACAATTAGAATTGGAAGGCACATTGTTACAGCAGTAAGTGATATAGTATATACAGTATAGTGTCTACAACATCATAAATAATGAATAAATGAAAGAAAATGTGGGAAGATGGAAGTATTGTACATTGTTTTGCTACATTGAAAAACTCTAATACAGTGTGGACTGAGTGTGTGAGTGTGTGTGTGTGTGTGTGTCAATGGTCTGCTGAGAGCAGTGCTGGTTGTACAGTCTAACAGTAGCAGGGAGAAAGGCACCTGCAATACCACTCCACACCCGTTGAGCAGTTTGTCGTTGAAGGAGCTGACCAGTACTGCCAGAGTCTCATGCATGGAGTGGGAGTCATTCTGCAGCATGGATGCCAGCTTTGCTATCATCCTTCTGTCTCCTACCACTTGCATTGGGTCTAAGGGTCTTCACAGGACAGAACTGGCCTTTTTAATGAGTTTGTTTAGTCTGGTAGATGCCACCACAGTGTCAAAGAAGTCCTGGATCAGTTGCCTGTACTTGCTGTGCTCCTCATTGGCTATGAGGCAGATGATTATGAAGTCATCAGAGAATTTCAGAGACAGGTCGGGGAGCTGTACATGAAGTCTGAAGTGTAAAGGGTTAGGAGGAACTGGGCCCCATGATGCTGTCCACCGTGTCTGAAAGACACTCCATGCCCTCACATACTGTGGTCGGTTGGTGAGGTAGTCCAGTATCCAGTTGTGCTCACCAGAGGGCAGAGATGGGTAAGGGCCTGTTCCTGTGTTCCAGTTCTTGTGTTGTTAACCTTTTTATTTCTTGATTTCTGTAAAGCTGCTCTGTGATAACTTCAGTTGTGAAGAGCGCTATACCAATAAATGTTGATTTAATTTTATTTGACCAGCCGTTCCAGTGACTTTATCAGATGAGAAGGTCTGTAGATGTTTAGATCATTTTGGTGCTGCGTTTTTAGTACAGGTACCACACAAGATGTTTTCCGCATTTGTGATACTCTTCCCAGCTTCAGGCTCACGTTGAACATGTGCTCAACTACACCACAGAGCAGATCTGCACAGGAATTGAGGAGCCTGGCACTGATGCCATCCAGACAAACAGCTTTGCTTGTTTAGATTTTTGTCACCAGAAATAAGGATGAAGTTGTCAGTGTTGGCAGATGGGGGAACAAATGTATCTATTGCAATACTAACAAGCAGTGTTTCCCTCAGGAGGTAGTGTGGTCTCATGTTAAAAGCTTACAATGCTCTTACAGCAAATTTGTTCTTTAACAGTGATGTGCCCAGAAAAACACCATCTTTCATTCACAAATACCACCAGTCCTCCTCCTTTTGCCTTACCACTCTCTACTGTCCTGGCTGCCTTAATGAGGTGAAAGTTCAAAGCTGTAAATAATTGATGTAAACCATGATTCTGAATTCCCTGCATTCCTTCTGATGGTGCTCATCCATCTTGTTGAGAAGAAATCTCGCATACAGTAAATGCACCATGTTTAGTATAAATTACTAGTTAATTTCACCTCAATCGAATGATGGTAATCTAGCCTTCTATGTTATTAAGTGAAAATGCAAATGGATAACGGATAATGAGCTGATGATACTTTGGCACCATGAGGACATATTGTTGGAAAATATTGTTGTCTTTTGTGATTTGGTTTCAGAGTCATTCACAATTAATCTGCTTTCTGAGACAGTGTAGCCAAGAAGGGCATAGTCAGCTATGTTAGTTACTTCCAGTTTCAGATGTTCACATCCAATGTTTGCTCAGATTGCTGCTAAGGCAGGGATAGTTTCCTTGTCCACTGGATGGTGTGAAGTTCAGATGTTTTCTCATAATGTTCATTCATTAATGGGAGAATTATGTTTGTATGTTTATGAGTAACATAATCAAGAATTCCATTAGCAGCAGAAAGCTTTACTAACTTTAATTCAGAGTTCAGTTTGTGTGTGTGTGTGTGTGTGTGTGTGTGTGTGTGTGTGTGTGTGTGTGTGTGTGTGTGTGTGTGTGTGTGTGTGTGTATGAAGCTTAAACACGACCTGTGCTGACCTGTGTTGCTGATGAGACTTCATCTGTGTTTCTTCACTACTTAGTAAACTAAATAGCCTCCCTGTATAGCACAATACTAATGAAGGAATAGGGGTCCATTTCAGCCACAGCCTCTTTCTAAAGTAGCTGCCATAACAATTCTGCTCAAGAAAAAACACTAATCATGCTATTTTAACCAGTAGCTACAGCAAGCATTCTAATCTCCTGATGTAAAACTTAAATTGCAAATATGATGCCACATCAGAACCAGATTATGTTATGTTTTAGATGTAGTTATGCTGGACAATCAACTCTGGCATCCTAAACCAGCAAAAACCAACACAGACATCAAATTTCAGATTTAAATTCCTGATTAGGGATAATACTGATACATACATAATAAAATAAAGGGCATTCCATTTTTATTTTTATTTAGACCACTGAAGAATGTATTATAAATGTCCTTGTTAGTCTAATCATTACAAATATTTCATCAAAATGATTGCATTTTTCAGCTCAAAATACTGGATGATGAATTTTCAACTTTTGTTTGAGGTATAAAGTGATTTTTAGTCCTTACAATCAAAGGTTTTTGATCAAACCATGGTCACGTTCATACAAACATTTAAATTCTTCTGAAAACAACTATATCTGGCATGTTTGACTCTCACCCATAAATCATTTTCTAAATTTTTGGTGAATTAACATACAAACTATGAAACTATGAACTATGAAAACAGCCTACAGAACTGGCCTCAAGTTCAAAAGGTTAAATGCGACATGATGCTTTACTGCTTGGAGCTTACAATTTGCCCCTGTTTCTGAGGGTAAACTTATATTATTTATAATATAAAGGTCTCTATATTCTATACAGTATTTATAACATTTTATAGTGTAACATTGAAATATTTTTTTTCTTATTTTATACACCCTTCTTATTCAGAACATTAGAATCAACTTTGTCATAAACAGGGGCCCTGTTATTAAAACCAGAGAATGAACCCTGCTCTCTCTCTCTCGCTCCTCAAAACATCTGACAACCAGTGGCACAGCTGAGATGCCTGGCAGTGAAGAGAGTTCTTGTGAACTAATGAACTGTGCTTTTAACAGAGAGATGCTTGGACTTCTGGAAAACATCTGATTACTCACTTTTGCCCCTGTTGGTTCTTGTTAGTCTGTTGAAATGAATTGATTTTTTCGCGTATGTGTTTCTCATTTCACTTTCATGATGAAATGTTTATGGTCAGTCTTCCATCTCCATTTCTCTCATAGCTGTTCATTTCTTCTTGCTTATTTATTTGCCACAAATTGAGTTAGGCACTGCTCACTTTAGCATGAGCAAAACAACTGTGATCAGATGGCTGTGCCCTTTGAGGCTGAATAAATACAGTGAAGATTTTATTAAAGAGGTTATTATGTCTATTATCAGTTCATCCGCATTGCTCTGTGTCTGATTCCCAGTCACAAATCTCTTCACATCCCCAGTCTGAGTAGATGGTGTTCAGTGTTTATAGACAAAGTCTGTTTATATTTTAAATGGATTGAGTTGTTTATGCTATAGTGCTTTATTGAATATGAATGTGACACAATGTCAGTCCCAGCACTGAAGGTCTGAGTTTCAGCTCCAAATTAGGCGTATAAGAAGGAGTCATCTCTCCAGTGTCAGATCCATTCTTCAGGATGTTGCTGGGCAGTGCTGGATGGTGTACAATATTAACTTGTATTTTTGAACCATTCTGCTATCAGATTAGTTTCAATTGAAACAATAAAATATTATTTGATATACTGGAATGCAATAATTCTATAAGCCTGAGAAGATGCAAACATAAGGGCATTAACCCTTCGAATCCAAGATCCACACTTTGTGGGCAGTTACATGTCAGGATCAGAGTAACCTTCAAACAAAATATCATGCAAATTACATTATGCAGTGTCATCATCATGTGAAGAATAATCAGTGAGTAACCCATCTTGGGAAACTTGGGGATCAAACCCTGTTTAAATGCTTTTTTACTCTTTTACTGCCTATTCTGTCCAAGTGCACATGTATAAAGACCCTGATTGATCAATGAGGATATCCTAGTCTCTTATGTTCTTGTGTTTGGATCAGTCAGGTGTGTGTGTGTGTGTGTGTGTGTGTGTGTGTGTGTGTGTGTGTGTGTGTGTGTGTGTGTGTGTGTGTGTGTGTGCGTGTGTGTGTGTGTGTTTTCTCGCACAGTCACAATGATCAAACATCCATACATACTGGTGTGAGGTTGGTTGTTCCTATAAATCACAGTCATTCTGGGTAAAGCAATGACTCAGAAATGGCACAGACTGAGACCAGCAGGACTGCACAGTTACATGAATGCAATTGCATGTCAAGCCTGCTTTGATCTTCACCTATCTCTATCACTTTCATGGATGTGCAATCACTGGGGCAATTACTGCTACGATGAAATTCACAGAGACATGGCACACAGTCTTCTCTGACGAGGAGCTGCTGCTCTTTAGTTCATTCTGTAGACTAGGCCTCTATCACACTCATCATTATTTTGCTGATCTGTGGTCTACAGTGTATGGTATACAGGATTGGGTATTAATGGGATGCATAAAAAAATTATGTTCATAATGATTTTTATTGTTTTGTTTTATGCTGTACCTAGTGCTACACAATACCATGATAACTACTGATACCAAAACATTAAAGTATTATACCTGCAGTACTGCAGTGTATGAAAGGTCATGTTTTTTCTCTTATCATTTGGGAAATATTTTAGTTCTAAAATGAGCAGTTTCTCCTCTAGTGTCACGCTCTGTTGAGCAGGGGCAATGGGCCATCCATTTCCTGTAAATAACTTGCAAACAACACAGCATCAAAGCAACCAGAAAAGAACAGCATGAACAATATACACATATCCACAATACTGTGAACTTCATTCAGCCCAGTTTTTCCCACTAAACACAAATACGCAGATGTCTAACCTGGATATTTCAGTAAAATGAGAGCATGTGGAAATTTCTCTTTATGAAGTCTGTGGTTTGTAACACAAGCATCCAGTGGTGGAACCATCAACAGGTTTTATTTTACTTATTAAGTACATGTAAATATGAACTTAGGAGGCAGAGTTGACAGATGTCTGTATCCTTTCTGTATTTTAATTACGCTTTAGAACTCTAAACCAATTTTCATAGTTTAAAATTTATTTAAAAGTTTATTTATTAACCAAGAAATTAGAAAAGTGTTTATAGGAGACAGTCACACATGCCAGATATGATTATTTACAGGAGATCATAGGCTACTCACATTTTGTCTTCATTCAATTTGACCATGTTTTGATCACCTTTTAAGGACTATAGAACACTTTACATTACACTTTACTCAGAAATTCTGTTGAAAATTGATTGCCCAGAATGTTCTTGAGCTGAAAATTGTTATTTTTAATGAATAGTTTGTCATTTTAAATAATTTATGTAGTGTAGCTTATTATGATGTGTGTATCATATCTGTAGGATACTCTCATCCTGAGTTATGAATCTTAAAATATCATGTAATTGCCCACAAACTGGATCTTGGGTTCTAGCTATTTTTTGGACATTGTGTGCCATCCAAGCATTTCCAACCCATCAAGGTCTCAGGAAGTGTCCTTTTGTATGTGGCATCAAGATGTTAACCACAGATCCTTATAGGACCAAAGTCCTATAAGTTGTGGTTGGGTCCTCCATAGACTGGACTTGTTCCAGTTTATCCTACATATGCCCAATCAGATTAAGATCTAGGCAAATTGGAGGGCAGGATGACACCTTGAACTCTATCATGTTCCTCAATCCATTCCTGAAGAACCTATGTTGACTAGTAGGGCACACTATCCTGATTAGAAAAGCAACTGCCATCAATTCCATTGTTGTAAAAGAGTGTACCTGGTCTGCAAACCTGTCTAGGTAAATGGTACATGTCAATCCAATGTGCATATGAATGCCCAGATCTGGTTTCCCAGCAGAACACAGCCAAGATCACCACAGTCCTTCTGCCAGCTTGTCCTCATTCTACAGTGCATCCTTGTACCATCACTACTCTAAGGTAAACACACACAAACCTGACGATTTCCAAGATGGAAAAGAGAATTGCTTTCTGTTTGCACTTAATTCGGTCACCACCTTCAATTGGTGAACAGGGGTTAGCATGGGTAATCTGGCCACCCTGTTGCTATGCATCTTGATACTCTCATTTTTTGAAACATTCTTTCTGTACTCATCATCAGAACGTCCATCCATTTTCTGAACCGCTTATTCTTGAATAGGGTCACGGGTGAGCCGGTGCCCAGCCGGCAACTCTGAGCGCAAGGGTGGGAAACAACCCTAGATAGGGCGCTAATCAATCGTAGGGCACACACACACACACACACACACACACACACACACACACACACACATCCACACATTAAGGGCCACTTTAGAGTCACCAATTCACCTATCATGCATGTCTTTGGACTGTGGGGGGGAAACCGGAGTACCCGGAGGAAACCCCACGCAAACACGGGGAGAACATGCAAACTCCACACAGAAACCCCAGGTCGCCCCACCCGGGGATCGAACCCAGGTCCTTCTTGCTGTGAGGCAACAGCGCTATCCAAGCTTGCAAAATCCTTGCTGTTTCAAGCATGCTCCAACTCAGTCACCCACTCTTGTTCACTTATCTCTTATATCTTGTTCACAAATCAACAAAAATGTAGTCACAGGCTGTAACCATGCCTGAATAATGGAATTACTCTATTTTGTGCAGGTTAATTTTCTAGAGTATTATTCACAGGTCATTAAGGATGACTTTCAAGTCAGGCCTGAAGTCTGCTTGTATGCAACTTAAGTGTGACTTGGACTTGAGTCACTAAATAAAGTGCCCATCTCTGGATACTAACATATGGGCTCAGCAGGGTGGCACCACAATGCTAACAGACAGCAACTGTATTCAACTGATTTTAACACAGGTTAGTAACAGTGCTAACAGAGGTGCTTTAGTGCCAAATCTAGTAGCAAGCACTTTGCGGCAGTTAAATGACAATATTCTAAACCTCATATTTCAGGATGGAAGTAACCTATAGACATGACAAAAAGCTAAAATTCACATATTACTAACTGAATTAAATCCCAGTTTAATTGCCAAAGAAGCTTCCAGTACCTGTTTACTGCTCTGTCCATGTGTATATGCTCAACCTGCATAAAGACTTACAGGATACAGAGGAAAATGAGAAGGGAGGGGCTGTTCTCTTTTTTGCTCACACTTGTTCAAATTTCAGAATAAAAGTAATAAGATATATTCCATCCATCCATCCATCCATCCATCCATCCATCCATCCATCCATCCATCCATCCATCCATCCATCCATCCATCCATTTTCTGAACCGCTTATTCCTGAATAGGGTCACGGGGGAGCCAGTGCCCAGCCGGCAACTCAGAGCGCAAGGGCGGGAAACAACCCTAGAGGCGTATAAGAAGGAGTATAAGAAGAGGGCACTAATCCATCGTAGAATGAGATAATACTGAAACATATATAAGTAACAAAAATAATAATGGATATTCAGGTTGTTTTTTTTATTTTATCTGGACCATTGTCAAGTATTTTGAAGTACTTAATATTAAAAATACTCTTGTCAATCTAATCATTACACATAATTCATCAAAATTATCATTTTATCAACTAAAAAACACTGATCAATTTCCAACAGGATTTCAGATATATAAAAGGTATTTTAGTCCTCACAGGCAGAAAAAGAAAAATATAGGCGTAAGTAAATCTTTGGTCAAAACATGGTCAAATTCATACAAATATTTAAATTCAAATTTTCAAATGAAGACAAATTTAGTAAAAGACAAATTAAACTAATATCTGGCATGTGTGACTGTCTCCAATAAATACTTAATAATGTTTTGTGAATAAAAGAACTTCAAACTACAACTTCAAACATCCCACAAAAAAAGATTCAAAACCTTTGTCCAACATAATAAAATGTCCATTATATAATGCAAAAGAATGTGATAAGAGGACTTTGTGTGTGAAAACAGTGGTTAATTTCTGAATCTGTATTAAACCATAGGTTTGTAGCAGCTTTATTTTTTATGAATTCTACAGAGGGAACATGATTTAGGGGCTTCCACAACTGTTACCAATATTTTGAGACAGTGAAAAAAGGTCAGACAGAATGTGTTCAGACATGTGCCAGATATGTTTAAACCTAATCAATAGATTTTATTTTCATTAACCTGCACATCAATAAAAGATGGTTAAAGGTGCCACTTAAGCACGGCAAATGGCCTCCAATGTCTCAGTGTGTTTCCAGTAGATTCTGCTACACTCCTTAATAGAGGAGGACAGAAAATAAGCAAATGATTCTTCCCCATATGGGGCACTAGATACTCCACCTTCTTTCCAGTGGCATCGTAACATACCATATTGTTGTCATACGTTAGTGCAGGCGGATGGACATGCAGGGTTGCATTTATTAACAAAATAAACACCACAATAACAAGCAAAACTCTCAGCATGCAGGACACACACAAAAACTGACAAAGGCATATTGAAACAAAGGACCAAATATACACAGACTAAAAATGTCTGGGACTGATTTCAAACCGGCAGGACTACAAACACAGCGCAGGTGGGAATGGGGTGGAGCTAGGGCAGAGACAAGACCAAAACAAAACAAAACAAAACAAAACAAAACAAAACAAAACAAAACAAAACAAAACAAAACACCAGGGCGCATAAGCCAATACTGCTCTGACCGGGGAAAGGAGAGGGAACGGACAAACAAGACAGACCCAACTAGACACATAACAAGACGTGACAGGAGCAGAGGCAGAAGATGTTACAGGAGACGCAGGAAGCACTATACACAACAAGGGACTGAGTATGAGACATTACAGGACTTAAGTATCACATAAATGGTGATATGGCTGGGGACAACAAAACCAGACATGGGAACAAAAACAAAAGCAGACACAGACTGAGACATATGTTGAGACTTTGACATGGACATGAGCATGGACATAGACCCAGAACTGGCTAACATAACTTGTACATTTCGAAAAACCAGACTGGAACCATTCTGGAGGCAGACAGAGGGATAGACTGTCTATTAGTAGATTTTGACATGGACATGGAAGGCACTGCGGCTGCTGAGGTGGATGTGTGTGTGTGTGTGTGTGTGTGTGTGTGTGTGTGTGTGTGTGTTTAAAAGTAGGTCAATTCATGCCTTAATTAGTAGTGGAGTCCACAAACATTTGGACATACAGTGCATTTGTGTGCTTATTCTGCTCATTCAATATTACTCATTTTACATATTCAGTATTGAAGAATGGTTCAATGTTGCCATGGTAATATTGAACTTTCAATTTTAAAATCCCAATACTGGTAAGTCCTTCATGTCCATGAGGAGCGCATGGAAGCCATCACACATAATCGTATGTTCACATAAAAGTGTTCCCACTGCAATCCTTGCTCCTGTAAAACACTTTGCTCCAAATGAAAACTGTACTGGGCCTGTGAATGTGTTTACAAGTTATTTACAAGTTATTTGAAGTCATCCACCTTTACAACCTCTACTCCTTGCATCTTCAACTTTCCACCTGCCTCCCTCTCATTCACACATATGTATTCCGTCTTGTCTCTACTGACCTTCATTCCTCTCCTCTCCAGTACACACCTCCATCTCTCAAGATTCTCTCCCACCTGCTCTCTACTCTCACCACAGATTACAATATCATCTGCAAACATCATGGTCCACGGAGCCTCCTGCCTGACCTCATCTGTCAACCTGTCCATCACCATTGCAAACAAGAAGGGGCTCAAAGCTGATCCCTGATGTAACCCTACCTTCAAAAATTGCATCTGTGGTACTCTTACTGGGCATGAAACCAAACTGCTGCTCACTGATCTGAACCTCTCGCTTTAGCCTTGCTTCAACAACTCTTTCCCATACCTTCATAATGTGGCTCATCAGCTTTATATCTCTATAGTTACGGCAGCTCTGCACATCACCCTTGTTCTTAAAAATGGGGACCAGTACACTGCTTCTCCACTCATCAGGCATCCTCTCACTCTCCAAGATTTTGTTAAAGATCCTGGTCAAAAAGTCCACTGCCCTCTCTCCTAAACATCTCCATACTTCCACAGGTATCTCATCTGGACCAACTGCCTTTCTGTTCTTCATCCTTTTTAAAGCTGCCCTCACTTCCACCTTACTAATTTTCTGCACTTGCTGATCCACTATCTCTCCCCCTGTTGTTCTCCTCTCTCTCTCATTTTCCTCATTCATTAATTCTTCAAAGTACTCTTTCCATCTACTCAACACTCTCTGTTCACTCACTAGTACATTTCCCTCTCTATCCTTTATCAGTCTGCTGTCTGGTGTACATCCTTTCTAGGTCTATCTTCAGCCAAATGATACAAGTCCTTTACCATCCTCTTCTTTCAGCTTCCTTTCAGCTTCCACCATCTAATCTTTGGCTCTGTCTTCACACTCTTCTTCTTCTTTGTTTCTAATGTCATTTTACAGACAACAACCCTATGCAGCCTTACTACACTTTCCCCTGGCACCACTTTAAATCTCCAATCTCTTTTAGGTGGCATCTCCTGCTAAGGATATAATCCACCTGTGTGCACCTCCCTCCACTCTTGTATGTCACCCTGTGTTCTTCCCTCTTCTGAAAATATGTGTTCACCACAGCCATTTCCATTCTCTTTGCAAAATCTACAACCATCTGACCTTCTGCATTTCTGTCTACCCAGTCTACCCATACATACCCAGCACCTCTTCGTCCCCTCTGTTCCCTTCACCAACATGTCCATTGAAGTCTGTGCCAATCACCAATCTCTCATCTCTAGGGACACCTTCTACCACTTCATCCATCATACTCCAAAATTTCTCTTTCTCCTCTAACTGACAACCAACCCGTGGTGCATATGAACTGACAACATTCAAAATTACACCATCAGCTTCCAACTTCAAATTTATGATCCTGTCTGACACTCTCCTTACATCCAGAACACTTTTCACAAGCTGTTCCTTTAGGATAATCCCTACTCCATTTCTCTTCCTATCTACACCATGATAGAACAGTTTGAATCCACCTCCAATGTTCCTGGCCTTGCTTCCTTTCCATCTGGTCTCCTGAACACACAGAATATCTACATTCCTTCTCTCCATCATGTCTGCAAGCTCTCTGCCTTTACCAGTCATTGTCCCTATGTTCAGAGTCCCTACTCTAACCTCCACACTCCTGCCTTTCCTTCTCTCTTGCTGCCTTCTAACCTGTCTGGTCAACAGCAGTGGAGGCGGTCGTTGTTAACGCAGGCCTCGACCGATCCAGTATGGCAGTCATATTCGTGATCCGCATAATGGTTTTGGCACAAGTTTTATGCTGGATGCCCTTCCTGACGCAACTTTCTCCATTTACCCGGGCTTGGGACCGGCACCAGAAGTACACAAAGTACACCCCTAATGGCTGGTTTATGTTTTTTTAGCTTATAAGGACTAAAAAACATTTTTATATCTCAGAAATCCTTGCAAAAATTATATTTAATGATTGGAATGACAAGGATATTTATAATAAGTTCTTCAAAATACTTTATAAGTCAAAGTAAAAAAATATTCCTGAATGTCCTATTATTATTTTTTATTATGTATATATATATCAGTATATTCTCTTCTCAGGACTTCTATGAACGTCCCCTGCCTTCTTGGTTTCTCTAACCCAATATGTCATCAGCCTTTTAGTTTGTTATAGTATATGTTTCATATGTGTAGGTTACTCTGATCTCTGATAACTTTGAGGTATGAAGCCTAAAAAATAACATGTACTAATAGTTAAAGTAAGATACTATTTTCTATTTTCAGCTGGAGGTCATGACAATGTTGTCATGTGTCATTTTATAGACTTTGTCACCAACAGGTTCCAAGTGTGGGTAAAGTAATGCATCTCTTGAGAAGCTGAGTAATTACAATTATATTAGCTGCATTGTCAATAACAAGGCAGCTGATTTTTCCAATTGACTTAGGAATGAGCACAATCATCTCACATATTCAGCTTTATCAGCCACAGTATTTATGTACTCTATCTTTTTGCATCTTTTGCAGTCTGTTCACTTTAACACCTGTCTTGTTGAGCTAAAATCAGTCATTGTAAGTTTGTTTACTGTAACACTATCTTTGAGATATCCTACTGGTGAACTGTGCAGTGAAAGCAATAGAGACAAATTTACTTTTGTAATGTTTGGTAAATCATTTAAACCTATAAAACTGGAAAAGCTGAAGCATGATAGATAGAAGAGGAGCATGAAGAGATAATGCCAAACAATCAATGTTAAAGACGTTTTGGGTAATAATGCAATACACAAAAGGTGATACCTAATATGGACAAGTGGTAATTGTCATTTGTTTTATTTGTAGATAAAATAGGGTGATTACCAACAATTTCATCACAGTGGGGGTGATAAATGTTTGGCCCTGATAAAGGTTCTAATGTGAATCCATTTCTCAATGACAGCTATTTAATTGAGTTCAGCCACTTATAAACACTTAGAGCCACACTTTGCAGGTGGTTACATGTCATTTTCTCAGGATCAGAGTAACCTACTGACATGATACAAGATACGTCTCATAACTAACTACAAGCTTTACCCTCTTTTCCAATTGAATTAAATCCCAGTTTAAAAGGAGCTTCCAGTGCATGTTTACTGCTCTGTCCACATGTATATACTCAGCATACATGCAGATAATTCCATCAATCAATGATCAATTTCAAATTTAGAGAGAGCGAGAGAGACATGTCACAGGAAAGATTTTTAAAGCAACTGTCACAACCCTGTTTGAATGACACTGCTTATTTGAGTTTCTGTCTATGTGCATTCCTTCATTGAGTTACAGTATGACAACGCTCCATGTCACAAAGCTTATTATCTCAGACTGGTTTCATGAACATAACATGAGTTCTTCTGACACCTTCCCAGTCACCATATATGAATCCAATAGAACACCTTTGGGGTGTAATATTCACAGTATGAGATTGGACCTGATGCAGTCATTCCAACATATATGTTTCCATCATCTTGTGAAGTCTGTGCCACAGTCAATTAAGGCTTTGAGATCAACATTAAGCCCTAACCAGTGTTTGTATAGTGTCCCTAAAAGTCCTTAATGAGTTCACATCAATAACTGACACAGCAAAATCACTAATGAACCACTTAAAGATTAAACCCCTTTATTCTTCTGCTCAGTCTACTTACTCTTTCTTCTCTCCTTTGGGATGAATCTTAAGCAAATGAGCTGAGCAAGAGTCAATCAATTACTTATGTGGTTTGGTAATTAATGGTAAGCCCACAGTCAAGCTAGACAAAGACAAAGCACTCAAACATACATAAAGTTGAAGATATGACTTTTGGAGACACAAACATGCACCAAGTTTGGGATGTTGTGGCTGGGAGGCTTCAAGTAGACCTCAGTTGTAGGACCGTGGCAACTGTAAATGAACAATAATACAAAGATTTACCAAGTATTTTACTCTTTAGAACCCTAGGCTTATTGTTAATGATATTTTAGTAGTCTGATGTACTTTTTTCCAAAATTTAGAATAATATTTTTAGGAGACAGCCACAAATGCCAGATATTGTTTTTTTTTTCAGGAGATTCTTGGATATTAAATTTGGATGAATTTAAGCATGTTTTGGTCAAAAATTTCTTTTTGTTTTCTTTTGCTTATAAGGATTAAAAAACCTCTCAGACATCCTGTTGAGTGTTGTGAGCTGGAAATACAATAATTCTAATGAATTATTTGTAATGATTTTACTAACAATGAATTACATAACAATGAACAATGAATCTTCAAAATACTTGACAGTGGTCTAAATAAAATAAAGAATTATTATTGTTTTATGTATGAATGTATCCCTTCTGTGTGCAAAGAAACAGAGCAAACAGTATGTGGGTCAGTGATGTCATTATCTCTCACTGATCAGTCAGTCTCATGCAGGTTAATTTGGGATTTAATTCAGTTGGAAATGATTACTCACTTTCGTGTATAGATAGGGTAAGTCTTGTAGTTTGTTATGTATATGTGTATTCACCCTGCTGACTCATGACTGTACTGCACAGCACAGCTCAAACTACTACATCAAGTTCACTGATGATACAACTGTCGTTGGCAAGAACGATGAGTCAGTATACAGAGAGGAGGTGCAGTGGCTAACGGACTGGTGCAGGACCAACAACCAATCTCTAAACATTGACAAAACCAAAGAGATGGTTGTTGACTTCAGAAGAGCACCAGGTAATCACCACCCGCTAAACATCAACGGCTCTGCAGTGGAAATCGTGAGAAACACGAAAGTTCCTTGGTGTTCACATAGCAGAGAACCTCACCTTGTCCCACAACACCAGCTCCATAACAAAGAAAGCCCAGCAGCGCCTCTACTTCCTGCAGAGACTGAGGAGAGCACACCTTCCACCACCCATCCTCACCATGTTCTACAGAGGGACTATAGAGAGCCTCTTGAGCACCTGCTTTACCGTCTGGTTTGGGAACTGCACCATCACGGATCGCAAGACCCTACAGCAGAAAGTGAGGACAGCCGAGAAGATCATTGGAGTTCCTCTCCCCTCCATCAGTGACATCTACACTTCTCGCTGCATCCGCAAAGCCACCAGCATTGTGGATGACCCAACCCACACCTCACACAGTCTCTTCATTCTGATGCCGTCTGGCTGAAGATACCGGAGCATCAGAGCCTCCACCACCAGACTCTGCAACAGCTTAATCCACCAGGCAGTCAGACTCCTCAATACACAGAGACTGAGCTGAATCCCCCACCACCACCACCACTCCTCACACCCACATTCACACAGGGACTGAACTGAACTGAACCCCACACCACTCCTCACCCACACAAAGGCCATACCAATCACTAAGACTGGACTGTACCCACCCAGCACTCAGCACACAGGGACTGGGTCATCCCCATCTTTATCAGCAATATTTGCTGCTCACTAAGAACTCAGAACTATAAACTCTACCTCAGTAACTGCTGTTATCATGTACATCTATATGTTACAGTATGTTACATATCTCCGCACCTTATTCTCACCATGAACACCGTTTGGTATTGCACTGTCCTGTCCTGTCTGTCAAACTGGCTCTTGTTTACTGTATTTATTGTATTTATTATAGCATTTGCACTTTATGTTGTCCTATTGTATTGCTGCTCCATGTCGCACCTTGGTTCTGGAGGAACGTAATTTCGCTACACTGTGTACCTGTACTCAGATGTAATGACAATAAAAAGCCTTGACTTGATTTGACTTTTGTCTATAGGTTACTCTCATCCTGAGATGATGTGTGAAGCATAGAAACCAGAATGTAACTGCTCACAAGTGCAGATCTCAGGTTTTAAGACAAAAATAGCCTAATAGCTTTAAAAGCTAAATTAACCCCCTTCTATTTCAAATTCAGCGTATTACTTTTACCACCTTTACATCAATTTTAATTATGTCAATACAAAAAACCCACTAAAATCATAAATCCGTTATTTTAGGCACTTTTCAATCCTCCTGGGGTGTGAATGTGACATTGATTTCATTATTGATTTGAATCTATGTGTTATTTATCTTTCAGATTTGTTTGATTTATTCCCACCAAGGCAAAACCCTTGTTCCACAAATGTATGATTTCTGTTTTGTTTTTTTGTTGTTAGTTTTTTTTGGGGGGTTTTTTTGCACTGTTTATAGGCATCATTTGATATAAAATTGGGATCGACATCCCAATAGAAATGTATCCCAAAAGACTGCAAATACAATCTTTATACATTCACTAAAAGCTATAAACTGTAGATGCAACCAATGACATCAAATTTGTCAGACCCCCCCCAACACACACACACACACACACAATAAATATGAAGTATCTAAAGTAGGGAAAATATGGCTGTTAAAGCTGCTTCTTTGGGCTTTTGCTAAGCTTTAAGTGAGCCTGGCATTCTACACAGTGAATTCAGAGACACCCCCTCACCTTCACCCGCTGAGAACTTATACTCACACAGCAATCAATTGAATAGACTGCTTTTACATGAATGGTGAAAGGGGCAAATTGTCTGTGTTGGTGCTTTCAAGATTATTTTAAAATGCCAACATTATTTTTTATCTTCCTATTATAAAGATAGAGACAAAAAATCCTGGTGAGCAAATCAAAAGCTACAGTGCAGGAAAAACTCCCTCAGAGATGCAGGAAGAAAATTTGGAGGCCCGCTGGCCAACGAAAGGGGACTCATCCTCCTCTGGTCAACGTACTCATATGTAATTGATAAGGGCACAATGAAGTAATGATAATTGATGGTGGAAATAATAGTAACAGTAGTAGATAATTAGGGTTCGTGTAAATTTCTACAAAGCCAGTGATGGTAGGTAGGCAGGGGTGGGAAACTAGTGCAGGTCCAGTAGCTGGAAGGTGGCCAGCCAATGTAAAGTGGTGGCAGGGTACCTCGTGGTCTTTCTTAATGTAATTAGTTTGGTGTTTAGATTTATGGAGAAACAGAGAATGTTAAAAATGAGTGTGGTAAGTGACTCCAGCAGATCTGACTATAACAGCCAAACTGAAAGGATAGAACCAGATGGTAACTAACATGCTGAAACACTGGCATCTATACTTTACCATGTACAAATATTTTAAAGCTTAAATAAAGATTCTAACAAAATTATATCTAAATGAGAGAAAGAACTTGAAATATATGATATATATTTTTTGTGAATTTTATTTTGAACACCATGAGTTCCAGAAGCTCTGAATGACAAAAAGAGAAGCTTTTTGGCCTAATGGAGAGCACATTATAATGTGCTTTCAGGCAGCAAATGCTCATTTCAATGTAGCAGTGTTTTTTAATTTATTTTCCATTTCCCATCTCTTCTTCTTTCTATTGGAATGCTGTCATTATCTCAGAATTTTCCTTCCAGAAGCTGCTGTAAATGATTTTGGAGGGGAGAGGTGAGTCGTCAGCTTTACTCCACTGAGTGCAGAAGGGGTTTAAGCAATATTAACATTTATGCACAAGCTCTAGTAGACATCAGTACCTACACCCCGACTGACACTCTCCCACTTTGTGTGCTTCCTTTAGGAAATCTTAGCTTTCCCTTAGAGAGATTAGATTAGATAGAACTTTATTGATCCCTCAGGAGGGTTCCCTCAGGGAAATTAAGGTTCCAGCAGCAGCATCAGTACAGTACAGGAAAGAGTAGATAATGAAGATAATAATTTAGTAGAGAAACACTATAGAAATATAAAGAATATATAATATAGAGACTATATTACATTATACAATATAGATAGATAGGGCATGTAAAAGAGTCCTGTAGGAGGAGGTATTGCATATTATTATTATTATTATTATTATTATTATTATTATTATTATTATTATTGCACTTGTTAACTGTTACTGCTCAAAGTCTGGTTCTGTTGTGGTGGTCAGGTTGCAGGTTGCAGGAGCTGTACAGTCTGATGATGCGTGAGACAAAAGAGTTTTTAAGTCTCTCACTGAACAGGCTGATGATGGTGTGTAAAGGGTGACTGGCATCATCCATAATGTCCAGTAATGTCCTCAGAGTCCTCTTCTCTGCCACTGTCACCAGAGAGTCCAGCTTTGTGCCAACCACAGAGGCAGCCCACCTGATCAATTTAGCTAGTAGCCTGGATGTGTCCTTCTTGGATATGCTGCTCCCCAGCACACCACAGTGTAGAACAGGACACTGACGACCACGGACTGATAAAACATCCATAAGAGTTTCCTGCAGATATTGAAGGACCACAGCCTCCTCAGAAAGTACAGTCTGCTCTGTCCCTTTCTGTACAGGTGGTTAGTGTTACATGTCCAGTTCAGCTTGATATCCAGTCACAGCCTGAAGTACTTATGCAGTGTGTGCAGAATTATTAGGCAAGTTGTATGTGAGAGGATGCTGTTTATTATCGAACAACAACTATGTTCTCAATCAACTCAAAGACTCATACATATCAAAGATTAATATTTTTGGAAGTTGGAATGTTTTTTTTTTTAGATTTGGCTATCTTAGGAGGATATATGTTTGTGCAGGTAACTATTACTGTGCAGAATTATCAGGTAACTTAATAAAAAACAAATATATACCCATCACACTTGTTTATTTTCACCAAGTAAATCAATATAACAACACAAAATTTAGAAATAAAGATTTCTGACATTCAAAAACAAAACCAAAAACAAATGAGTGACCAATATAGCCACCTTTCTTTACGATGACACTCAAAAGCCTTCCATCCATAGATTCTGTCAGGTGCTTGATCCGTTTACAATCAACATTGCGTGCAGCAGCCACCACAGCCTCCCAGACACAGTTCAGAGAGGAGTATTGTTTTCCCTGCCTGAAGATCTCACATTTTATGAGGAACCACGGGATCTCTATGGGGTTCAGATCAGGTGAACAAGCGGGCCATGTCATCATTTTTTCTTGTTTTAGACCTTTATTGGCCAGCCATGCTGTGGAGTACGTGGATGCATGTGATGAAAATCATGTTTTTCTTGAACAATACTGACTTCTTCCTGTACCACTGCTTGAAGAAGGTGTCTTCCAGAAACTGGCAGTAGGTCTGGGAGTTGAGCTTCACTCCATCCTCAACCCGAAAAGGTCCCACAAGTTCATCTTTGATGATACCAGCCCATACCAGTACCCCACCTCCACCTTGCTGGCATCTGAGTCGGAGGGGAGCTCTCTGCCCTTTACTGATCCAGCCTCGGGCCCATCCATCTGGCCCATCAAGCGTCACTCTCATTTCATCAGTCCATAAAAGATATTTCTTGGCCCAGTCTTGATGTTTTATCTTATGTTTCTTGTTCAAAGGTGGTCATTTTTCAGATTTCCTTACCTTGGCCATGTCCCTGAGTATCGCACACCTTGTGTTTTTTGATACTCCAGTAATGTTGCAGCTCTGAAATATGGCAAAACTGGTGGCAAATCGCATCTTGGCAGCTTCTCGCTTGATTTTCCTCAATTCATGGGAAGTTATTTTGCGCCTTTTTTTCAACTCATTTCTTGCGACCCTGTTGGCTATTTGCCATGAAACGCTTGATTGTTTGGTGATTACACTTCAAACGTTTGGCAATTGCAAGGCTGCTGTATCCTTCTGCAAGACATCTCACAAATTTTGACTTCAGAGTCTGTCAAATCTCTCTTCTGACCCATTTTGCCAAAGGAAAGGAAGTTGCCTAATAATTAAGCACACCTTATATAGGGTGTTGATGTAATTAGTCCACACCCCTTCTCATTACAGAGATGCATATCACCTGGTTTACTTAATTGGTAGTTGGCTTTCAAGCTTATACAGCTTAGAGTAGAACAACATGTATAAAAAGGATGATGTGATCAAAATACTAATTTGCCTAATAATTCTGCACATAATGTAGGAGTCCATAGAATCCACCTCGTCTCCCTCAATCAGAATGGGTTGTGCCTTTGGTCTGGACCTCACAAAATTGGAGCTCCTTGGCCTATGAGTTGTTGAGCTGTGGCACTTGAGATGATTCCTGTGGCACTAGACTGCAAAGTCCCTCACCAGGCTCTGATACTCTTCTCTATCATCCCTGACACACCCAACTATGGCTGTATCATCAGCAAACTTCTGGATGTGACACAGCTCTGAGTTGTTGCAGAAGTCTGCTGTGTACAGGATGAAAAGAACAGGGACAGCACAGTGCCCGGGGTTGCTCCAGTGCTGCTGATCACAGTGTCAAATGTGATGTCCTTCAGCCTAATATAGCTGGAGATCCAGGTGACCAGGCAGGGCTCCACTCACATCCCATTTAGTTTGTTCTGCAGCATATGAGCCTGGATGGTGTTGAAAGTACTTGAGAAATCCAGGAACAGGATCCTCAATGTGCCATTCCCCTTATCTAGGTGCGAGTGGGCTCAGTTTAGCAGGTAGATGATGGCCTCTTCCACATCAACACCTGCCTGGTATGTGATCTGCAGACCATCCTAGGCATGTTGCACCTGGGGTCTGAGGAGACAGAGGAAGAGCTGCACCAAAATGTTTGAACCGGTTGAAGTTGTTCCCTTCATTCACCTGTGATGGTTTTCACACCTTCCCACATCTCTTTCTTGCTGTTCTCCAGCTTCCATTCCACCTTCCTTCTGTAGCTGTCTTTGGCTTGCCTCACACACCATTTCACCTCCTGCTGTTCTGCTTCCATTGCCTCCCTGTCCCTGCTCTGGAAGGCATCCTTCGTCCTGTTGAGGACATCTCTGACTTTCTGTGTTACCCATGACTTGTTGTTGGGGTAACACCATACAGTCTTGGTGGGGGAGACCACATCTGCACAGAAGCTGAGATAATCTGTCAGACAGTGTGTCATCCCCTCTATGTCCTCACAGTGTGGTCTAAGCAGCACGTGCCAGTCTGTGGTGTCTTAACAGTACCTGAGGGCTTCCTCCATTTCTGGGGACCACCACCTGATGGATCTTGGCGACTGCCTTTGGACCATGGGGGTGTACTTTGGCTGTAGACGCACCAGGGTGTGGTCCGACTTCCCCAGTGAGTGGAGGGGTGTGATGCTGTATACCTCTTTCTCATCAGCATACAGCAGATCAATTGGCCTGTTGTTCTTAGTTGTACAGTCTACACACTGGTGAAAAGTAGCCAGCTGAGTCAATAACTGAGGTCTCAGACCTTAATTAGTCTGTTAGGGTTATGGCCAGGTGATGCAAATTTCAAAGTTTTATAAATACCCAGACTGCTTTGAACTTCAGCAGCACCCATGGGTCCTTCTAAGCAGTTGCCTAGCACTCTGAAAATGAAAATCATTCAGGCCCACAAAGAAGGAAAAGTCTTTAAGAAGATGCCATTTCCTCCGTTTGTAAATGTAATTAAGACATGGCAGTTAACCGGAACAGTGGAGGTCAAGATACCAGAAGACAGAGAGAGCTGCTCATAAGAAAGGCAACTGAGAATCCTGCTTGACTGCAAAAGACCTTCAGGATGATTGATCAGATGCAGTAGAGTTTTCTACTGTTCATCAAGACCTGCACAAATATGGTTTTCATAGAAGACATCTCCTCCATCCTCACCACAAAATTTAGTGTGAGACATTTGCAAAAGAACATCTAAACAATACTGATGCATTTTGGAAACAAGTTCTGTGGAATGTTGAGATTAAACCAAAGTGAGCAAAGGTATATTTGGAGATTAAAGGGCACAGAATTTCATGAAAGCAACCGCTAAGTATGGGGGTGGTAAATTAAGACAAAACAGATCAAAGTGTTTCCTGCTAGCTGAAGCTTGTTCCTGTGCAAGTCATTCTTAAAAAGCTCCCCAGGACCTTTACAGCATGGAAGATCTTCTATGTGCTTTGAAAAATAGACAAAACTGGTAATACAGGAAAATGCAGTATGATCTTACACCTCAATGGGTTTAGTTTCATCTGATGAACATTGTCACATATTTATGGGCTTTAAAGTTTTCTACAGAGTGTAAGGTATATGATATGTCTATGCCTAGTTGGACGTAAGTCCAGCGTTTAATATACTGTATATAAGAAACAGATTTAGAAATATTTATTTGTGTTGTTAGGGTTTGTAACCATGTTCTGTATAAGAACAAGCTTTTGAGTAGTCTAATTCATCATACCCTTTCACATATCATAAACGTTTGATAATGCATATCTCAACATGGAAATGTTTCAATATTTAAAATCAACAAAACCTTTTTGGGAAATTGTTGCTCTCCACAAAGCTGCAGCTACATTCTCTCATATCTACAGCATGATTAACTCCCTTTTCTCTGTTTAATGAACAAAGTCTGCATTTATTTCAGTTAGACATGCAACAGGAAGAGAAATTATAACATTTTAATTATATGTGGATTCATAAGACACTGGAGATTTAAAAGGACAAAGGGAACTGTATACTTAGAAATACAGACAAGATCCACACTTTTCATGCTATATCCAAGGCTTCCTAACTCAGGATCAGAGTAATCTTCAAACATGATACACATATCATAAACAGTGAACTGTACCCAGTCTACCCAATCATCATTATGTACTGAATTATCAGCAAGTAGTCCAACTCAGAAAACTAAAGCCTAAATTCACTTGTTTTCAACTGAATCAAATCCCAGTTTAAATGCCAAAGTAGTCGTCCAGTGCATGTTTACTGCTCTGTGCATCCATACAGACTCTGACTGCTGATTAAAATAATATGTTTTTTATTTCGATCACTGTCAACCATTTTAATAACTTATTATAAATATCCTTGTAAATATAATATTTTCAAATATTTCATCAAAACAGTTTGATGAAAAAATGGTCAAATTCATACAACTATTTAAATTCAATTAAATTCAATTAAATATTTAATTTTCTCATCTAAAATGGCAGGTTTGATTAGCCTAGGATCTCCTGAAAATAACAATAACTGGAATGTGTGTCTCCTATATGTACTTTTCTTTTTTTTTGTGAATAAAAGTACATCAAACTGTGAAAACTAGAGTTCTAAAGGTTATGATCCATAAATTAAATTAGTTAATTAATATATGTATGTATATATAAATACATTGTGACCTACAAAAGAACCAACTTATGTTGAAGTTTTGTGGAGTTTTATGGACTGCTTTTTCTTTGAGGTATAAAGCAGGGTAACGAATCAGAACCCATTGTGATTGAGGTGGGTTGACTGAATCTCATGAATCACTGAAATTTCACTCTACAGTTTTATTATGATATGTAATTTAGGTTTGTTCTGACTGTTTGACAGGACTATAAGGGAAGGAGAGAAATCTTACCATGCTTCATCCATAGAATAACATAGAGATTGTAAGGACACCTCTTGTATTTCTGGAGAAAGATGGCTTTCTTCTTCTTCTTCTTCTTCTTCTTCTTCTTCTTCTTCTTCTTCTTCTTCTTCTCCTTCTTCTTCTTCTTCTTCTTCTCCTTCTCCTTCTTCTTCTTCTTCTTCTTCTTCTTCTTCTTCTTCTTTTTGTCCAATATATACTAGTTATATACTATATTAGCTAGTTTTTTATACATATAATAGGATGTTGTGGCTGGGTGGGCTTCAAATAGTTTGAAGTTTTAAGATTGTGGGAGAGTATGTGAGTGTGTGAGGATGGGAACAAGTTAAATCCATCTTAAATCATGCAACTATGTTAATGGACATTAATACACAGACATGTATGCCTTTACTAACAGTAATAATTTCCTTAATAGCCTTTATAACAAAGGTAATTTCATTTCAAATTATTTAAAATAATTTACAAACCTACTCTCCCCCCACCAAACAAAACAGCACCACTTCTTACACAACAAATAAAAAAATAGTAACAACAACAACAACAACAACAACAACAATAATAATAATAATAATAATAATAATAATAATAATAATAAATCATAGTCAAATCAACAATGATATTATTATTGTTATTATTGTTATTATTATTATTATTATTATTATTATTATTATTATTATTATTACTATTATTATTATTTGTGATTTGATCATTAATTTGAGAGCTTTTGGATCTTTCAGAACACTTCATGTCTTCTGATTGATGGGAATTTGGAACATATAGACCAATCAAGGTGGGAATTAAATCTACACAAAATCCCAGACATTTTCCAAAATGTAAAAATCTGTAATGGATGCAGTTTTCTCATCCCAAACAATGACACCTGGAATCCCTTAAAATGAACTTTTAACCACAACAGCTTAGATCCAGTCACCTGCTTTCATCAGCAGTAGGCCAGGCCACAATCCTTTACACACATGCTCAAAAAAAGGGGCACAGACACATGTACGTATTTGTATTGTATGTATTTGGCAGTGATGAGCAATAGGATCTCATTAGAGAAAGGTCAGTCACTGCTGACAGCCAACATTAAGAAAACCACTCGCGAAACAGGTCCCATCATCTGCATGTGACTTTCAGCCATCAATACCGCTTCTGCTGGAGAGGAGATACAATAGAACCTGATTGACTCAAGTGATCATAAAAATATATCCTCCAAATCCTGTTGTGGAGGAAGGTGTTTTGACATTAAAGGAATAGTTCAGTGAAAATCACATGAAAATCATATTCTGTTTAGTCCAGATGCAGACAATCAGCCAAGACGTGTCTGGAATTCAAATGAGGCTCTTTATTAGCTACAAGGGTAAGGTTGGAAACAAACACAATTAGTCAGTGCTCTCCTGAATCCTGCCTATAAATACATGCCCACAAACTTTATA
Source organism: Acestrorhynchus altus (assembly GCA_034509495.1). NCBI lineage: Eukaryota > Metazoa > Chordata > Actinopteri > Characiformes > Acestrorhynchidae > Acestrorhynchus > Acestrorhynchus altus. The sequence goes on along the minus strand of CM067523.1, from coordinate 15,478,455 downwards.
AAAGTATGAGTTCATGTGAATCACAAAAACCTTCACCTTGTACCTAAATGCTGTTTATCTCGGTCATTTTAGACATTTAATACAGAGTCTGTATTACAGATCCTCAAGAACAGCTCTTATGTTAGTTTAGAAATGATGAATTATCTTTCAGGATCTTATTGCTGTTGTGCAAAATCAATACTCACAATTGTTCTGGAGGCAGCTCTGCCTCTAAGGCCACAGGAAAACAAGGGCCAAACAAAATAACCAAACAAAATAACCAGCAGCAGAGCTGTAGAAACGTGTATCTGTGGATGCACTGCATGAAAGGTGTGCAATTCAGTTCATGACTTTAATTTATTTATTTTTTATATGGTGTTTGAAAATGACCCGGAAAACCCTTTACTATTCCACTAGGAATAGTAAAGATTGGATAGAAGTGGTGGAATGCTGCCTTACAAGCTATTTCAGTGATCTGAGACCAACAACATCAAATTTTTTTATTTATTTTAGAAAACAACCACAAAATAAACTGAACCGAAAGAATCCACATACTGTATGAGGAGCAGATGCATGGTTCTACAGCTCCGCCTACTGTTGTTGTTTTTGTAATTATTTATTGTTATATACTGTTATTGTAATTGTTTTTTCTCTGAAGAAACTGCATGTGTTCTTTCTTGGAGGCAGAACTGCCTTTAGAACCATTTTGGGTATTGATTTTGCAAATTTTGAAATGCTATTTAAAAATAAAAACACTATATTTTGTCCTTTAAGGCGAAATTAAGGCAAATGGTTGCAGTAGATTTATTTGTACAATTGATTTATTTTAACGTCAGCAGACTCAACGAACAGGTAAGAATCAGAAGTACATGCTGGGTAGAAGATTTATTTGACAAGGGGACAGGACTCAGAAGCACAAGGGGAGATAAACAAAACAAAGATGAGCCAGAGGGACAAGACAGATGTGACATTTATATATTCAACAGTTGTTTTGTGCTCCTTCACCACAAACTACTGCATCAATGTGTTAGCATGTCAACAGCTTGTGGCATTGCTAAGATGCTAAGGCCAGGTTGCTTTGATAGTGACCTTCTGCTCAACTGTATTGCTGGGTTGGGTGTTCCTCAAATTCCTCTGGACAATACCTCATAGATTTTCTATGATCTTTAGGTACAGAGAGTTGACTGGCTGATCAAGCACAGTAATATGATGGACAGTAAACCATTTGGCAATACTATTGGAGTCCTGCTGAAATAGAAAATCAGAATATCCATGTATCTTGTCAGCAAATGGAAATATGAAGTTCTGTAAAATCTCCTGGTATATGCTGCATTGACTCCATTAGACGATATGACACCCTAAACCATCACAGACTCTGGAAACTTCACACTGGCCTCTCCACTCTTCCTCCACTCTTCTTGAATTGAGACTCTTAATTTCCAAAACTAATACAGACTTTACTTTCATATGAAAAGATGACTTTGAAGCACTGAGAAACAGTCAAGTTATTTTTCTCCTTAGCCCAGATAAGACACTTCTGATGCTCTCTCTGCTTCAGGAGGGGCTTAATACTATGAGTGTTTCAGTCAGACCTCCTTTCCTGGAGAAATCTGTTCACAGGGGCTCTTAATGCACTGATAGCAGCCTCAGTCCACTCCTTGTGAAGTTCTTGAAATTACTTTTCTTGAAAGTTCTTTCAGGGTTGTGGTCATCCTTGTTGCTCGTGTACCTTTTCCCACCACATTTTTCCCTTCCAGTCAGCGTTCTATTAATATGCTTTGATACAGCACTCTGAGACCAGCCAGCAATGACCTTCTGTGGATTATCCTCTTTGTCATGTATTCGTCATGTCCATCTATGGTCTTGTCCTTGTTTTGTTTATCTCCCCTTGTGTTTTGGAGCACATGTCATGTCTCTGCCCATTCCCAGCTGTGTCTCGTGTATCAATCAAGTCCAGGTGTTTATTATCATGTCTTGTTATTTAAGTCCTGCTGTTTGAGTCTGTCCTTCAATCAATCAATCAATCAATCAATCAAAGTTTATTTGTATAGCGCTCTTCACAACTCTTGAAGTTGTCACAGAGCAGCTTTGCTGAACAAAGGATAAGAGATAGGTGCTACGTGATAGGTTTCAAAGTTGCATGAAAATTTGGAACGTTGGAAGTATACACTTTGGCAACAACTTCAGCAGTCTTCTCAAGTCTCCTTTTGTCACCATGTCATTGATCTTTTTGTGAAAAATGAGCTACACTCAAAGGAGCTATTCCCATAATGAATGTTCCAGTGTTTTTAATCCTCCAGATACAGAAAAAGGGAAGCAAAGTGAACAGCTGATAACAATACCAGAGTGGGTAATTGGGAAAAGCAGAAGACTTCCCAGTGGGACAGAAATCTTTGGGCACAATCATAATTAATCCCACAAAATATGAGAACACAGACAAACAGCAAACATGACAAGTCAACATTGATGTAATCATCCATTAACTAAACAACTATTTATGACCACAGTGATTGTAACCTGTCAGTTTTAAAGTCTCAGATTGCAGACTAAGAGATCAATTTATTCAGATTAAGTGGAATATTATGAATCTGGTGGTGGGTCACTTGTTTCCAACTGAATTAAATCCCAGTTTAAATGCCAAAGGAGCTTCCAGTGCATGTTTACTGCTCTGTCCACATATACATGCTCAACCTGCATGCAGACTCTGACTGATCAGTGAGAGGAGCAGGGCTAAAGACAGATATTGGGTTATATGAGAAGACAAGGGCTGTTTGCTCTGTTTCTGTGCTTATGCAGATTTCAGAATAAAAATTCTGAGAAGGGAGAATACTGATAAATACATAAATGACAAACGTAATAAAGGACATTCAGGATATTCAGGTATTATTGTAAATATCCTTGTCAGTCTAATCAATGCATTTTCAGCTCAAAAAGACTCTAGATCAATTTCTGAGAAAATGTAAGCAAATATCAAAGCAGCATTAACCTAGGGTTCTTTTTTATCTGGTATGTGTGACTCTCCAATAAATACTTTTCTAATTTTTTGGTGAATGAAAGTATGTCAAAATACTAAAACATCCCACATTATTAGCATTTCTCTGTTATCTATTAGATAGTAAGAAATTAAATTTAAGTGATTTTAAGAAAATAAAAAGTCTCTACTTTTCTGTTTCATGTAGTTAAGTTTTTTGTTTGTGGGTTGTATTTATTTTTTTTGTATATACAAGCACATCTATGGGCACTACTAGTGAAATTCTATCATTTTTTATATTTTATCATTTTAAGGATTTTTGAAGTGAAAAGAACCCATTTTAAGGCTTACTGCTAAGAAAATGTCAGCTAAACATTCCTGAAGGTCTCTGTTGTCATTTAATGGTCTGACTTGTTGTTCTGAAATCCAATTCCCCTGCAGAGGACCTAAGCAAAACTTTTGAATCAAAATTACAAACACCAGCAGGTCATATAGGCCTACTTAATCCTCTCAGGCTCTGATTCCTATCCATTAGTTCTCTCTGCCTTCTGGATTTGCAGCCGTGAATTTGAAGTGGGTCAAACAAAAGATTCCTGTTTAAAAATACAGGCTTGCTTAACATGTGTCTGTTCTTTCTAGTTAATGTTTAAACCATGTCCCTTTTGTGAACATAAGATCTATTTGACAACAGGTGAATTTGAGAATGCTCAATGTCTCTCTGAAATCAGTTTATGGCAGAAAAACACAACCAGCATTGAAATATTAACGGTTTGATGCTATAAGACAGCTGGTTGGAGTATTGGTCTAATGCAGCCTCCCATCTCAATTTATGTAGCAAATTAGATATAATACTGCTAATTACCCCACAGCACACACATTATTGCCAAATACAAGGTGTTGGGTGGATTATGCTTGAATGATAATCTGCTGTTGCTGGACAGTTTAGACGACAGGAAAAAGCCTTCTGTCCTTCAGTGCCACAATCAACCAAGCCACAGCTGGCTTAAGGTTAGGTAGAATGAAACGGCTGTGTCTTCATCCAATAATATGTGATCTGTCAACCTGAATCCACACTAGAATTGCTATTTACTGAGAATAACCACGACTATCTGGCCCTTTTTTTTTTATTTATGGCCATTTAAACAGCGTCTTCACAAAATCTGGTCCTGGGATATATTCATGATGGTATGTGATATGTATTTGTTTTGGTGTATTTTCTTGTGTGCCTCATTAAATTTATCTGTTCATGTTATCTATTATGATCCATACAAATATGACTATAAAATATATGGATTAAATATATATTCTGCATTGAAACAATTCATCACAAACATAAATGGGGCAGCAGAAAAACAGAAACTGATGAAAACAAATAATTTTAAAAAAGAAAAAAAAAAAAGATGTGTCTCAACAGTCATAGTTACATTTACTCAAGTACACATATCAAAGTAAATCTCTGGTAGATTTGTACTTCACTTGAAAACAATTAATTCTATAAAAAATATTTTTTATTCAGTTCTATTCAGGGCTACACAATATATTCTTTCAGCATCTTTATCTCAAAGTGTGCATGTGCAATAGTCACATCACAGGACGTGCAATGACATATAAGGCAAATTAAACCATGCATATTGTGCCACAACTCACTTGATACAAAAGGAAAGTTTACAATGTTCTCATTTTCCATGACAAATCTATCAGAGGCTGATTATATCTGCTGATTATATCTTTATTTTACTCCAATTTTGAATAAACAAAGGGTAGACAGGCATTGTTCCCCTCCCCATGCATGGACCTGCAAGTTCTGGTGAACCTAGTCATGTACTAGTCATGTAAATCCTGTGCATGATCTAGTCACTCAAGGTAAAGGGTGGCAGCCTCCTGCTGTATTTTTTGGTTAGGGTAAGCCCTGGTTAAGCAGACTGTATAAACTGGAAGTTTATTATTGCACTGCATGTATTTTAAATATTATTTGTATTATTTAATAATATTTTCATGTTTTGAATGTGGGACATAAAGTAAAAGTACTTTTTGTGTCCTTTCTTCCATTCTATTTCACATGGCAATTTGTTAGATTGTGTCATCTAAGGGGGAAAGTAAAAATTGCTTTATGCATCACAGAACATCAAAATATTGCAATGTCCAATATCATGTTGGTCTAGTTCCATTTTCCAACTATTAAGTCAATAATTTTGCTTGTGAGTATAATTTCATGTAGGTTCATGATCTGGACTTACTGTTACATAATGACACAACTGTGCTGAACAGGGTTGTGAGAATAAAAAGACAGCAACTGTTGATGTATTTCAAATTTTAATTTGTGCATTTACAGTGTCGTAGACCTAAATATTTATATATTTTTTACATAAGTTGTCAGTTTTCTGGAAAGAGATCTAGTCATTAGATCATTCAATATTTTCTCATTAAATAGAAAATATCTATTCTGTTTGGCCCTGTAAACAATTAGATTAATAATCACTACTTAAATACAGACTGCCACTGTGAGTATAGAGCAGATTATTGTTATATCACTGTAGTCTTGTGTTCTAGGTCAGGAGACCACCAGACTATATTAAATATGATCTGATAGCATAAATAGATGGATTGTTGACTTGGCGCCTGACATTTAGAGACAGCTTTTAGACAGAATTAAAGAAGACCACAAGTCCTCCTATTTTATGCTGTTCAGGCTATAATTTTCATGTTTTCAAGCTCAGCACTTGATATAAAGCACTTTTATATCAAAAAAATAAAAGTGGGCTGTGAGGTGGAAAGGTTGAAAACCCCTGGTCTAGGTACTATAATAGTATTTATTGTATTTCTAATTATACATCTAGTAGCCAGTAATTTAATGCAGTTTTACAGTGAAGAATATTCCATTTCAGTTTCTCCTAATTCATGCCCAACTTTAGCTTTTCAAGATATGAAAAATCTATGGATTACATTCCAGATTATATTCCAGTAACAGTGCTTTTACTTGACTATGTTTAGGCTTTTCCTACTCGCTTTCATTTTCCACACTTCTCACAGGAACTGCTTTATGTTAATGATAATTACACAAATATTACATCACATATTTGTAACTTTGAGATTGATAAGGCTCATCCTATTTTTCATGAACACAATACTTTCAGCATTTTTGTGTTTTCCATGTTTCATCCCATCACATATCTTAAAAAGATGCACAGGGATACAAATTCTCTAACTTTTTTTGCTTTTGAGCCAAAAGTGATAAACACCACTCTTTGTGTTGTACTGCCAGTGCGCTATGGTGACTGTCAGTGTAATCACACATACAGTAAACTAAGCAAAATTTAATCTAACATTAGAATAATATCATCCTTAACAGCCACTGCACAACATGGCAGCAGAATTGATCCTCTGCAGTGGATCCATCCATAGCAGAACACACACAGACCTGACTTAAGGGAAGGGGGAACTCACACACAGATCAATGAGCAGCCACCTTAGCACCTGGGAGCAATTGGAGTTTAAGGTGCCTTGGCCAAAGGCACTTCAGTTGTCAATGCTGCCAGCGGGACAGGGCAGACCTTCCAGGCTCCTTTTCAAACTTTTAGCTCATGTCTGTCCCACTATATACAATTCTCAATTATACATAGTCATTTATAATCAGATGATATCATACCAGAGAAAACTGCAGCACTGTAGCCACTGTAGCCACTTCAGATAAAGAGAAACATTTTCCAGTGGGGGAGTCCAGAAATATAAACCCTTAGGAGAATACTTACCCTTAAAATTTCATACCCTTAAAATCACTGTACTGATCAGTTATCTCTGTGTTACTGAGCTGTTTTGAAACTAAGCAGTCTCCTAAACATGCTCATGAATTAAAATCTTAGCATTATTATGAATTCCTTAATATAATATGCCACCTGCCAACTAGTAACAGTTAGAGTGAAGAACATGTTTTTCATGTGCCACACTGTATATATCTTATGTATTATGAAAGTATTTGGACATTACATTCACTGTTGAAGAATATATAACTGAATACATTTAGCGTCATAACACTTGTTTTGCATTCTAATTTGAAGAAATATTGTTCAGATTAGTATGTATGTGTTACATACAGGGGTTGGACAATGAAACTGAAACACCTGTCACTTTAGTGTGGGAGGGTTCATGGCTAAATTGGAGCAGCCTGGTGGCCAATCTTCATTAATTGCACCAGAAAGAGCAGAGTGTGAAGGTTCAATTAGCAGGTAAGAGCACAAAAGAGGACAAATTGTTGGTGCACGTCTTGCTGGCACATCTGTGACCAAGACAGCAAGTCTTTGTGATGTATCAAGAGCCACGGTATCCAGGGTAATGTCAGCACCACCAAGAAGGACCAACCACGTCCAACAGGATTAACTGTGGATGCAAGAGGAAGCTGTCTGAAAGGGATGTTCGGGTGCTAACCTGGATTGTATCCAAAAAATGTCATTCCCAAGACGAATTGATGCTGTATTGGCCGCAAAAGGAGACCCTGGTACACCATACTAATACATTATTGTGATCTAAAACCAGGTGTTTCAGTTTCATTATCTAACCCCTGTATGTAACTCACTGTTTTTTAATACACAGCAATCAATTTTGTGTCTTTTGCCTTTTGTCTCCAGTCTTGAAAGTACAAATCAATAACAATAACAATCATGAAGTCAATTGATTTCTTAAAAGCACATTCTTTTAAGGATTGGAAATTCACACATGGTAAAAGGCACCATTAAGTTATACTACCTTTATACGATACTAAGTAGCTTAATGTTGATACATTTTCATTAGACCAGTTACATTCCAAATCAATTGGAATGAGATATTAGCTCTTGAAAGTTTGATAATAAAAGTTTGAAAATTGAGCACAAAATTCCACAAAAAAGGTGTCAGATACCACTGTAATAATATACAGTGTATTACTTTTATTGTCAGACATGTTCTTTATGTTTGTTTTCTCCACCTGATAAGTTCTTATAGATTAAAAAAACATCAGATTGGTTTGGAAACAATCCCATTTTGACAATTATTTATAATGGTTACATTTGATTGGCTTCTGTCAAAAGGCATTGTTATATTTTTTTATTCAGTGCACAGAAACACATGATGTACTATTTACCTACCATGATGGAGAAGGATGTTTTTACATGTTAAAATATAACACTATAACAATATAACACATTTATTTTAATAATGTGGAATGGGGTTAAATGTTACATAATTGTTGACATAAAGCAGTGTTATAAATAAGAATGTAAATAAATTAGAATGTATCTTTGTTTTCTGCTCCAGCAGGAGCAGACTGTCAGCACGGCTGTATTTGTCATGTGCACCTGCCCTCAGTATCTGTGGAGAACACACACATACACACACACACATACAGAGAGAGTGAGAGTGAGAGAGTGAGAGAGAGAGAGAGAGAGAGAGAGAGAGAGAGAGAGAGGAGAGAGAGAGAGAGAGAGAGAGAGAAACACAGCTATGGTGAGTTTATGGAATTTATATATTCTAAGTTAACTGCGAAATGTGCAGTGGGTTTTTCTATATACTGTCAGTCAAAAGTTTTAGAACACTCCCAATTTTTATTCCTGTATCAGCACTTCAAGTCCAGTGACTAACCTGAAATGTCCAGTGACCTCAAATTTAGACAAAAATAAGCAGTAAACTGTGAAAAACTGTCAAAAATTAACTTAAAACTGAAATATAATGTGTATGCGACATTGGTCATTGGCTGATTATTGATATTGGACTTATGACATTGGTCATAAGTCATTGGTTAACAAAAATAAATACATTTAAGTTTAAAATAAATTACAAATCTTTATGCGTATAAATGCAGCTTTGGAATAGAATGTGTTACTGCACTCTCTATCACAGTATTCACACAGCACTGCACACCTGGATTGATCTCATAATGATTAGAAAAAGACACTTAACTCTTAGAACCCTTTATGCCAACTTTGCAGGTATTCTACAATTCATAACTCAAGATATGATGATCCACATAACATGATCCACATAACAAATTACAAACCCTATCTAATCATTATTGTGTGATGAGTTGATCAGTAGTTCGCCGTTTGTTAAGCTTCAACTGAATTAAATCCCAGTTTAAATGCCAGCAGCCCATCCAGTGCATGTTAATTGCTCTGTCCATGGGTACATGCTCCACCTGCATCCAAACTCTACCGATCATCAAGAGTGAGAAGCAGATGTCACTGACCCAGAAATTGGCTTATAGAGGACAACGATATGCGTTTGCTCAGAATAAAAGTCCTGAGAAAGGATAATACTGATACATAAATAACAAAAATAATAAAAGATAAGCAGGGTTTTATTTTTATTTTTATTTTATTTGGATCACTGTAAAGTTTTTTTTTTAATATTATGAATATTCTTGTTAATGTATTCATTCCAAATAAATAATTCCAAATAATTTATATAATTTTCAGTTTAAAAACACACTGATGATCAATTCTAACAGGATTCCGAGATGTAAAGGCTTCTTCAGTCTATATAAGCAAACTAGGTGTAGACGCAAGAACAGTTTTGATCAAAGATTGGTCAGATTCATCAACCATCAAAACATTCTTGGAAACTAGAGAAAACTGAAGGGGCCCGACACACTCAAATCCAAAATAGCATCAGAGTTTTTGAGAGTCAACAGCTTGTATGATTGATAGCTCACATGATAACTTGTAGCTCAGATTAACACTTGAGTTTCAGCTGTGAAGAGAAGACATGGAGCTGCAGGTTTGATGGGTGGAGCTGCAGAAAGGATGTCACTGCTAATATGGCAAAATAAGATAAACAGGCTTGCCTGGCCTCGCTGGTACTGCCAGTGAGTACTGGAAACTGGGAGTGTTCAAAATGCTGACTAATGTGTATATTCTCTTCTTTAAAATTAAAAACATTTGAACAGAGAGTGAAAATACTTTCATACAAAATACTTTTGCATATATACAGAAGTTCATTGTTGCTACTAGTACTACTAGTAGTGATCTGTGTAGTAGACCTGTGACAGAGATCTGTAAATTATCTATAATTTTCTTGGTCTTTACCTGCACTATGTTTGGTTAAATGGTCTGCTTTTCGCTGTAACACAATATTGGTGTAGTTGGATACATGGTGAAGACTGTGTATGTGGTCTCTTGAAATACATTCATGTGCTGCCTATATCGATTTCGCAGTCCTCTGCCTTTGAGGTGGGAAAACTTTCTGCCCAAACAGAATGACAACAGATATTTAACATTTAAAGTTGCAATGTATTTGAATGAAATATTGGTATTTTGGATAATTTGACAAACATTAATGTTTACATTTGATTCTGATGATTCCTTAAACAAATAACTCTTAGAACCTGAGATTCATGCGCTTTGTGGGCAAGTTATATGCAGTTATATATATTTCTAGGGCTTCATTAATCCAGATCAGACAACTCACAAACATGACAAACATATCATAACAACCAAGCAACATACCATCAATGTGTGCGAGTAGTTCAGCTCATAAATCAGCTAAAATTCACTCATTTCCATTTGAATTAAATCCCAATTTGGTTTTGTGTTCAGTGAATCACTGTCACTGACTGTCTCCTATAAATGGTGAATAGAATTATGCCAACCTATGAAAATATCTCATAAAATTAGCCTAGGGTTCTAAAGATTAAAACACAAATGTCAAGGATTAAATTCTTATACTTGTGGAAGGACTCACAGATGATTTCTAAAGGTCAGTACAAGGAATATGTTGAACCTAGAACAGAAATACATTTGTAGGCTTCTTTATCAGATATTACACCGACCTTGGCTGCCGTAAGGGTAAGGCACACAACTAATTCTCCATACAGTCCCATATGAGACCTCGATCACACACGCTCTGGAGCTCCCATCTGTCTGATGGGTAAACACCCTGTAAACACAGCATATCAAAGAAAAGACACAGTCTCAGTAATGAAGCTCCCACAATTGATGGATTTGAATATCTCTACAGTGACAGTGAGGCTGGAATGTTGATGTTAATGGCTATAATTGGTCTAGGAGGTGCACATGATTTCTTCCAGGCACAGACCATCTTAATAAAATTATCTTCTCCATTTTTTATGTCAGACCACTTTTGTAGGAGAAGACATTTTGGCGTGTGTGTGTGTTGGGGGGGTGAAATTAGAATGGTACAAAAAGTTAGAAAATCCCTTAAGATTAAACAGAAAAGGATTTAAGAAACAGAAATGTCCAGCTTCTGGCACTTATGTATAAGGAGCGAGAGGGGAGCCTAGTAGTAATTATGGCCACAATCTAGCTGATTGATTTCAGGTGTGTGCACCTTTCTGGATCTGTGTTGGCACATCTAAACCATACCTCAATAATTTTGTTATTTCCTCCAAAAGGAGCTGATCTATTTTCTCTATTTTCTTTATTATCTCCCCATTGGTCTGATTTACCCTTGAGGAACTTCATTCAGTCTTTTCCTCAAGCCTTTTGTCCTCCATTTTCCCAGCTTTCATTGATCTTCTTTCCTGAGGTTCTGTCCTCAGGGTTTAGTAAAGTTTTGTTTGTTTTCATTTTTCTTCTCATCTTTAATAAAAAGGGCTGTTAGAAACGGCCCTGGAGATGGAACGTGATCTCTTTGAGTCTGGTCACATGGGTGACTTGATATTGAGAGCAGAATATGTCCATAACATGCTCTGGCACTCCCCCATTGGCATGTCCCCTTTTTGATTGCCAGTTCAGGTATCTGCCTCCCATGTTCCTTGACCAGGAGGCACAACCATCTCCATCATCTGCAGCCTGCATGTTTGTTGGCTCCAGACGGTTTTTACAAGTTCAAAAACAGGCGGGCTGGGTTTGTCAACAGGTAATGATATCACTTAGAGTCAGCGATAATGCCGGCCCTTTCAACATGGTCCAGTGCATAAATTTCCTCTGACTCTTAGGGTCCATACCACCTTTCATGTCACACCTCAAACCTTACCTCTATTTTACTTGGGGACAGACAACATTGTGATCCCTCTGACTCACATGATTGATGGCTCCCTGGCTTAAACAGTGAATTGAATTCTTGACTCATACAGGGTCCAAGGTTGCACTCACTCAGGACTGGGAGGCTATGGGCCCAAAGAATGCTCCAGGGCCCGGATACTGGACCCTGACCTCATCATCCGGTTTTTAACTGCAATCAGGTGGCTGATCCTGACAAGTCCCCAGAAAATTTTGATTATTCACCATGAAGGATGAAAGTCCTTTATTTAATTTTTTCCCTTCTGTTTGGGCTATTTCTATTTTTCCATTCATTGTTCCATTTCCAAATTGTTCTATTTCCATTCTATGTTTGCATTTCTATTCCATTTTCCACTGTAGTGAATAAACTCCTAACTGAGACTGCTGACCCTCCCCTTCCAGGTTCACTGTAGCTAAGTGATAGTGTCTCTGTCTGCCGGCCATCTTTGCTGTTTGCTGCTTGTGGCACTTTGCTGTTTTTTCAATGTTCTTCCATGTTTTTTTTTTCTCACGCCTATATTGGACCCTCATTGGCTTGGACCTTTAGACCAGCATTTTGTTTTTCTCTCTTGTTTCTGTTTCTGATGAGAAAATAAAACTAATGACACCTCATTCCAGGTCCTCCTAAAGCCAGAAAGTTAAGCAAGCACTCACACCTTTCAAAGAGAATGATAGAATTTGATTTTGTCTCCATCCAGTGACTCCAGTTCATCTTTGTTAGAGATTTTTGCTTTTCAGTTTACCCAGGCTCTTACTGGGAAATTAAAAGCATGCAGCCTCAAGTCAGGTGTCTCCATCCAGGTTGTGATCTCATAACTGTATGTTCTTTTACACTCTTAATACTTGGTTGGTGGTCTTTTAGCATGAATTAGTGCATGTCTTTGGAATGGCAAGGAAGCAATCATCTTGTGGCTCTGCTGCTCATCTTCATCTTGACAACACCCCATAGATTCTGTATGGGCTTCAGTTCTGTAGAGAGATTTGCATTAGATTCACCACTGTGGGAGGTGCAGAGACTGCTGGAAAGGAAATCACTATCTTATAAAGACTGTGAGTAGATGTAAATATAAGTGCCTTTAAATATAAAGTGGAGACTTAATCACTACGGACTCTACTTTGGCTGCTTTTTCACGTGTGTGTGGACTGTCCTACAAGAAACAACAGGATAATCGACCTGCTGTATGCTAATTTGAAAGAGGCATAGAGCATCACACCCCTCCCCCCAGGGGAAGTCGGACCACAACCTGGTCCACCTTCAGCCAAGGTACACCCCCGATGGTCCAGAGACAGCCTGCAACCACCAGAACCATCAGGAGGTGGTCTCCTGGAAGAAACTCTCAGGACTGTGCCACAACACCACTGACTGGGATGTGCTGCTTCGCCACACCAGAGGACATTACATATGACACACTGTCTGACAGATTATCTCAACTTCTTATGCAGACATGGTCTTCCCCGCAAAGACTGTATGGTGTTACCCCAAAAACAAGCCATGGGTAACACAGAAAGTCAAAACAGGAAGAAGGCCGCCTTTCAGAGCAGGGACAGGGAGGCAATGAGAGCAGCAAAGAAGGATGTAAAGCATTGTCTATGGGAGGGCAAAGAGGCTTACAGGAGAAAGGTGGAATGGCTGGAGGAGAAAAACATGAGGGAGGTCTGGGAAGGTGTGAAAACCATCACAGTTACACATCAAGACAGAGTGGTGGGGGGAACAGTGGAGAAGTTGCACGAAATGACCAGCTTCTTCAATTGGTTCAACCAGCTCATGTACCCCCACCCTCTCCCTCGCTGCATCCATCACCCTTCACCTCAACGCACTCTCACCCACCCACCCACTGGACACTGTGATCAGCAGCACTGGAGCACCCCAGGGTATGGTGTGTTGGCCCTTCTTCTTCACCTTCATGGCAGACTTCTGCTACAACTCAGAGCTGTGTCACATCCAGAAGTTTGCTGATGATACAGCCATTGTTGGGTGTATCAGGGATGAGAGTGAGGAGGAGTATTGGAACCTGGTAGGGACTTTTGCAGCCTGGTGCCACAGGAATCATCTGCAGCCCAACACCTCAAAGACCAAAGAGCTGGCCATTGACTTTGGGAGGTCCAGACCAAAGTCACAACCAGTTTTGATTGAGGGAGATGAGGTGGAGGCTATGGACCTACAAGTACCTCAGGCTGTGGCTGGACAGCAAGTTACTGGTCGAAGTATAACGTTGACCACCTGTACAAAGGGACAGGGCAGTCTATACTTCTGGAGGAGGCTACTGTCATTCAACATCTGCAGGAAACGTCCTGTGGATGTTTGACGTCCAGCACCTCTGCACACTGTCAGCTACCAGAGGAATCCCGTTCAGTGAGAGACTGCTTTTTCCCAAGTGCAGGACCAATAGACTTTAAAAACTCTCTTGTCCTCAAGACAACAGACCTGTACAACTCCTCTCTGGGGAGTGCTAACAGGAGGATGGAGGATGGGAAATGGGTAGGAACCAACCAGTAACTCACAACCCACAACCACAACATCTGGACTTGGTGCAATACACAGTTCAAGTGCAATAATAATAATAATGTGCAATATACTCCTACTGGACTCTTTATTCTCTTTTTTCTCAGGCACTATATATAGGTTATATATATATATATATATATATATATATATATATTATATATATATATATATATATATATATTAATGGTAATATAGTCTCTATATTATATATTCTTTATATTTATATAGTGTTTTCTTACTAAATTATGTCTTTTTCTACTTCTTCTGTACTTATGCTGTGGCTTGAACCTTAATTTCCCTGAGGGAACCCTCCCAAGTGATCAATAAAGTTCTATCCTATCCATTGACTTTCTGTAGCTGACCCTCTCTGTTAAGCATTTGGATGATCATATTCTGGACAACTGTCAGGTCAGCAGTCTTCACTATGATTGTTTTTGTTGTCAAAACAAGACACAGTACTGTAGTTCATAGTCGAAGTGGCATACTCTAATAATCTGAGATATTGGATTTCTGTTTTATATATTTATATGACCTTTTTGAAATAAATCATGAATATGATGCACAAGTACCACCCTATGCTTTTGACACACTTTAATATGCTTTTTTGATGATCGTACCCATATATTATAATTACTGAAAATAGACAGTGCAATGCAGAGGCCCCTAAGGTTTGACCACCCTGATAAACTGTGAAAGGCAATTCTTTGAGATTACGAGGTTTGTACTGACCCACTGCTGTGAGGACGCGCATGTCTGCGAATCAGCTGCGGTTCCTGGCATTTACACTCTGTGTGATTGGCTACTTTTACCAGTATGGGCTCTGGCCCATATTCAAATGGAATCACACTCAGGAGCTGTAGGGAAAAAGATGAACATTAGAAATGCCAAGAATATTCTTAACTTCATTATTTCAAACCACTTTCACAAAGCTAGAACTCACTCAGAGGAGCTTTATGTGTGAATGCAAATGTCCAAATCATAGATCAGGAGATCAGTATTAACCCTTCCATACATGAATGACCACCCCCACCCCCACCCCACCCCACCCCCATGAGTAAATGTATAAATACATAAGTGAGAATGGGATATTAATAGACGTAGCACATTACACTTTAGTCAGGAAATCAGTGGGGATATAATGGAACCATAATGGTTATGCTTTCTATGAAACCCAAACAAATTTTATAATTTTAAGCAGTGTGTACATAGCTTCTATATCCCCATTATATCCTATTGTTATTTGAACTACATGGTAGATAATATAAGCACACAATATAAATATAGTTCATATAAAGAGTAGTCTGTGTGAATGAATTAGGTTTTAATTACAGCTAACAATGAAAGAGAGATCAGTACCGTTTTATTAACATAGGTAGTGCTTGTGTTCCGGCAAGTGACCCCCTCTTTGTTGCAGCAGCCGTTACATCTGAAGACAGAAACGCAAGGGGGTTTGAAGAACATGGCAGTGGTAGTGCCCAGCTCCTTCGCTACATCCACGCATGTCTCTCGGGGCATGCACTGGGTTTTCTGCCACTCCTCATCAATGGCTAGGAAACAGTACATATGATTATTAGATGTATTATTTACCTTAAGGTAACCTTTAGAATCCTAGGCTAATTTTACTTTTATTCAACACAAAATGTTAAAATTTATTTAGAGGAGACAGTCACACACACCATTGTCATTTTTAGGAGATCCTAGGCTATTCAAATGTATTAAATTGGGATGTAAAAATTATCAGAACCCTGTAACAGAGGTGTTTTTGAGATGAGTATCCTTGTACACTGACAAGGATATTAATAATAATAAGTTGTTCAAAATACTTCAAAGTAGTTCAAATTTAATAAAACAAAGCAGAATGTTGTTATTATTTTTGTTATTTATCAGTATTATCCTTCCTCAAGCCTAGGGTTCTAATTTTGAAATTTGAACACTGTGTGAGCAAAAAAGAGAACAAACAGCCCCTTCTCATTTTCCTATGTGACCCAATATCCCCTCTTACTGATCAGTCACAGTCTGTATGCAGGTTGAGCATGTACATGTGGAGAGAGCAGTAAACATGCACTGGAAGCTTCGTTGACGTTTAAACTGGGATTTAATGTAGTTAAAAATTAGTGAATTTTAGCTGTGTTCTGAGCTTGATTACTCACTGATAATTCATCACACAATGATGAGATGCCATCTGCTCATCATATGTGTAACATATGTGTAACATTGTTACTCTGATCTTGAGTTTGGTTACTCTGATACTGTGCTAAAATTTTTGTCTCTTAAGCACATTTGAACACGGTTTATTGTAGCATTTGCAAAATGTTACAATACACAAATAAACATACACACAAATACACCTTATGCATTAAAGATGCCTCAGAGCAAGAAGGACCTGTGTTCGATCCCTGGGTGGGGCGACCTGGGAAATTTCTGTGTGGAGTTTGCATGTCCTCCCGGAGTTTGCGTGGGTTTCCTCCGGGTACTACTGTTTCCCCCACAGTCCAAAGACATGCATGGTAGGTGAATTGGTGACTCTAAAGTGGCCCTTATTGTGTGAATGTGTGTGTGTCCTACGATGGATTAGTGCCCTGTCTAGGGTTGTTTCCTGCCCTTGCGCTCAGAGTTGCCGGCTGGGCACTGTTTGTGTATGTTTATACATTTGTATGTATGTTTTTGTGTGAATGTTTGTGGGTATGTTTAAATGTATGTTTATGTGTATTTATGTTTTTATGTGAATGTGTTTTTGTGTAAGTTTGTATATATGTTTTAAATGTTTATGTGTTTGTGTGTATATGTATGGCCTTACGGAGCTGCATTGTTACTAAGTCTGAGGTGCACATGTTTATTCTTTATTTGACAAAAATACCTTTGAGGATCTCCAGACTGTAAGAGTTGGCAGCAAAGCGAGTCGATCTGTGTGATCCAGCTGAGGCAGATCGGAACTCCGGAAGGGAGGTGGAGTCAAAGTGCTTTAGCTTCAGGCGACACCTCCATAACTTCCAGTCTGGGAAGTCAGTCAGCATCAGCAACTCGTCCAAACTGGCTGCTGACCTAACATCCATCTCCCACTTCTCTTGGTTAATCTCCTGCAGAACAGGCACAGGACAGGATAAGAGAGGATGTACATGGACTGCATTGAACAGAACACTTTTAGACTTTTATTTCCTTGGTTTGAGTGAAGATCTCATAGGTACAATTATGTCACACATTGAGTTTACACTGAAGCATCCAAAATGTGCCCATTAAAAGCCAATCACACCCAACAGTACCCCCAGGATGAGTAGTATGGTTTCCTTCAGGTGCATGCCAGCAGTTAAAGAAAAAAAGCCCCTGTAGAGATGCTTTATGGCCGAGAATCTTCTGAAAACAATCTGTTCAGTTATATCGATCAGACAACAACCTCTGTTTGGTTAAAAGTGCACTTTGAACAAAGATGGATCTACTAAGTGAATCACTTATTACACGACTGAGGTTTGATGTACCAAACACAGTCATAATGATTCCAACCTCTCTTTATCCACCAGAATTAACTTTTAGAACTATAGTCCAATTTTATGGGAAGTTTGACATACTTTTATTCACAAAAACAAAAAAAATGCTTTTTTTTTTTTAAAGCATTTATAGGAGAAAGTCAAACGTGCCAGATATTATTTTCAGATCCTAGACTGCTAGAATTGTCATTCATTTTAAATGTAAAAATGAACAGAATTTAAATATATGTATGAATTTGATCATCAATAATTTACACCATTTTGTTTCTTATAAGTACTAAAAACACTTTACATCTCAAACATCTTGATGGAAAATGATCCAGAGTATTTTAAACTGAAAATACTTATAGTAATTAACTTATATACTTAGTAATTAATTTTAATGACTAGATTGACAAGGAACGAGTTCTTCACAAGACTTATCACTAGTCCAGATAAAATTAAATAGAAACCTGAATGTTCTTTATCATTTTTGTTATGTATGTATATATCAGTATTATCAATTCTCAGGACTTCTATTCTGAAATTTGAAAACTGTGTTAGCAAAGAAAGAGAGCAAACAGCCCCTCCATTCTCATTTTCATTTATAACACCTCCACCTCCTCTCGCTGATAGCCAATATTGTTAAACACTTAAAAAAGAGCCAAATGGCACTGACAGACCTAAAATGTAAACTAAAACTTAAATAGTCTCTCATTATATAATTTTATAGACTAAACTATTTTGTTCTAAAAGGTGTGATTTCAATTCATTACACCTTTTATAAACTTGCGTGAAAAGTTCCTCACCATCCACTAACTCTCTGGTCTGTTTGCACACTGGGAAATGTCAGGCGTTTATATTCAGCCTTAATATTATATTACATGTTTATATTGATGCCACCTCCTCGTTTCTAAACTCACTGTCCATTTTATCAGCTCTTCTGACTATACAGGAGCATTTGTAGTTATATAATTATAGACTGCAGTCCATCAACAGATCTGTGTACTTTGTTAACCTCCTTTGAGCCTGATCTTCAATGGTAAGGACCATCAGACAGCAGATACTATGTAGGTGATGGGTCATTGTCAGCACTACAGTGACAATGATACAGTGGTGGTGTGCTAGTGTGTGTTGTAGTTGTATGAGTAGATCAGACACAGCAGTGCTGCTGGAGTTCATTTATTCACTCAGACTTCAGAAAAGTGTATATGCATTTTTAAACCTCCAAAACACATGCATTAATTTGGCAACAAATACTATTTTCTTGATTTTCCTTCCACAGTGTTTCAGGTCCACATCTCAAATCATTTTCCTTCAACTGTAGCCTGAAGGCGCTGATTTTGGAGTTTCTTGGATGGCAGCCTCTCCGTTCATAGTGATTCCAGACCATCCAGATCAATTTCCTCTTGGGTGAGAGTGACCATTAAGAGTTTGCTTTCAGACCTTGGCAAAGTGTCTACCAATAGCTTGCACTGATGATCAGGGAACCTGCAGTTGTCCTACAATTGATCCCAGACACATTCTTGACTTCTACTTCTTAAGTGCTCTCAAACCAATCTTCAGTGGCCACAGAAAAGCTACGAGCTGTAATCACTCATAATTACTTACAGGTTGAGTAAAAGATTTTTCACCTTTTATAATAATGACCCTGCAAAACATCAACAATGAAAACTTGCACCAAATTATATATATATATATATTTTTTTTTTTTTTTTTTTTAATTAACACTTAGAACTTTGTGGGCAGTTGCATGTCATTTTCTAGGGTTCATAACTCAGGATCAGAGTAACATACAACCATAACAATCTATAAGACTTTAATACTGGTCTCATTATTGTGTTAGGAAGCATCAGCAATCTTGGAAAACTGCTAAATTTCACCTTTTATCAATTGAATCAAATCCTAGTTTAAATGCCAAAAGGGAGCTGTTTATATGTCATACATGCTCAACCTGCATACAGAGACAGCATAATACTGATACTAGCAATAGCAATAATAAAAATAATAACAATAGTGGTAATAATAATAATAATAATAATCATCATCATCATCATCATCATCATCATCATCATAAAGCAGGATTTATTTTTCAACAACTTATTTATAAATGTATATAAATGTATTTGATAAATAAATTCATAAAAAAATCATCATTATAAGCAAAACTGTAGGGGCTAGTATATGTTTTGCAAACATGGCCAAATTCATACATTTTGAGTAAAATATTACAGATTTGAGTAGCCGAGGATCTCCTGAAAATAAGTACTTTTTGGCAAATAAAAGTACATCAATCTACAAAAACATCCCACAAAAAAGAATAGGGTTCTAAAGGTTAATGATACATTTTGAGATTATGTGTTTTCTACCAAACATTTTTTGCTACAGTCAGTTTTGTAATATTTTTCTTCCTGTTGTAATGACTTTTTTATAACAAAACATTATTTACACAATAAACCACTAAAAGTATAACATTATAGAGCAAAATGATTAAAAAATTAAAAAGTGGCTTTACTTTAATGTTAAATGTTGTAATTATTGATGGAAATACCCTTTAGAGGTGGTGAAAATTTGTGAAATGAGGACTGAAAATGCAGTATTGTGTAAAATGTAAGAGTTTGAATAGTTACAAAGATGAAGTGATACAACAGAAATGATGATGATGATGATGATGATGATGATGATGATGATGATGATGATGATGATGATGAAAATTACACTATGAAACATGACCAAACACAAGACAGAAGCCACTGACTTTGCTGATACCATCACTATCTGGAAGGGTACGAATATGTTCTCATCACAAGAGGGCAGCACAAGTACACTCCCACTCTGATTCATGAGTGAAACTACATTAGTCATCGTGTTCATTCATAGCTTGCTGAGGAAATTGGGAAGTCAGGATTTTCAAAGAACACTACAACTGATTTCCAAATGTCTACATCACTACTTGAATTCCACATTAAACCCCCAAAATAAAGTTTCATAAATGGTTCTTGGTTTAGAAGATTCTGATGGCCAAGATTAATTTTTAAAAATTGAATCTACAGTAATTGTATTCACTGAAAAGTTACTTAGGGAAGTAAGTGGTCATTATGTGACACTCATTGTATTGTCACAATGTGTAATGTGCAATCTTTTATTGTAGAGATTTCTACACAATTATAAACCACAGCACATGAGTGACAGTCATTCAGAACAAGAATGAATCTGTACTGAATAATCTGCAGCTGTTGCACAGCTACTCTGTCATCAGTTATGAGTTAGATCTGTTAGATAGCTTCCCACACACACACACACACACACACACACACACACACACACACACACACACACACACACACTCCTCTGAGAGCAGCACACCCTAAACAGCTGGAACATGCAATCCATGCTGGAACATGAAGCTATTAGTCCAGCGTGTGGATCATATTTCCCATGGACCACCTGTTAAGAAGTCTGAGAAAGATGAACATACAGAGCTCAGGGATTGCTGTTTAGGAAGTCAGCCAGAGATAAAATATGAATAGTCATTATCTATCCATCCACAAATCCCATGTAATTACCACTTTATCACTCAGCTCCTACTGACAAATGGAGAATGATCTTTTAGAAAGCAGTCAGCACTCTTTAGTCTGAAAAAAATGGCATCTTCAAAAGAGGATTTTGATTAAGAAACAGTTGCTCTACTGAAAACAAACATAAAATCATACAGTAGAAAGTTCCCTGTGAGGGTAGAACTAAATATAAATGAGAAAAATAGCCTAGACATTTTAACCTTAAAACCCTAGGTCAATTCTGTGGGATGTTTTCATAATATGACATACTTTTTTTCACAAAAAAGTAGAAGGAGACTACTCAATTATTTATTAATGAGATTTAAATATTAACAGAATTTAGATATTTGTATCTAATCTGTATAATTTGACCATGTTTTGATACAAAAAATGAACCTTTTTTCACTTAAAAGCACTAAAAAGCACTTTATATCTCAGAAATTCTATTGGAAATTGATAGTCTAGACAGTTATTGAGCTGAAAATGCAATAATTTGGATGAAATATTTGTAAATATTAGATTGACAGGGATATTTATAATAATAAGGTCTTCATAATACTTGACAGTAGTCAAAAAAATACATAAGTATTTTATATAGTAATATATCCCTTCTCAGGACTTTTAGTCTGAAATTTGAAAACTGTCCCAGCATTTGGTCCCTTCCTTCTCATTTTACTAACCTATTATCTGGGTCAGTGATGTCATCAGCCCCGCCTCCTCTTACTGATCAGTCAGAGTCTGTATGCTGGTTGAACATGTACACATCGACAGAGCAGTAAACATGCACTGGAAGCTCCTTCACATTTAAACAGTTTAATTCAGTTTGAAATGAATAATTTTTAGCAGTTTTCCAAGCTGAATTACTTGCTGACATTTCAACAAAAAAATGGTTCGACCATGATTAGATCAGCTAGTAGTTTGTATGATATGTGTATCATGCCCACAATATGCAGATCTTGGGTTGCAAGAGTTAAAAGGTACTGGAGCCTTTCTGTAAAACCTAAATGCACTAAAAGTACAGCCAGCATCATCCCAACATGTACCAAGCCAGTATGGTTACCACTGGCTGTGTAAAAAAAGCACTGTCCCAAAGCAAAATGAACAAGTGGCACCACAACCAAGCCTAATCCATGCACAACCCATGACCACTCCAAAACCACCAGGCCAAAGCTCTCTTTACTTTCTCAATCTACATCACGTGTAACAGTACCACAGCTTCAGTTTGCTGCTGCCCAATTCAGAAAGCAAATAACAATGACCTGGTTTCAAGTGTTTACTACATGCTAGGCGTATCCAAGGGTGAGGAATCAGGGCTGAGGGAGTTTCAGTCACGCATGTTTGAGGCAGGAAAGCCATGGGCGGCTGGTGAAGCAGCTGAGGTGTGGGTGGGGGAGCCTGCCGTGCGATAGTGGAGCAGTGTGAAGCCTCATCCTGCTGCAGCTGAGCGGCATGAGCTACTATGATCTTCTCAATATGGCAGGGTGGAGCAATCTACTGCAACCATTTACACTCAAATGTGGTGGAAAGAGGGGGAGAGCATGAGACAGAGGGGTTGTGAGAGAAAGAAGGGAAGAGGAACAGAGAGTCTTTTCTTGTTGATTTAGTGATGCTTGGGCATTACTGTATCTAAATATTTTAATGCTTATAATGTTTACAGAATATAAAGAGAGGAAAAGGAGAAGAGAGAGGATAGCATGGATAAAGGAGAGAGGGAGGAAAAAAGATGGAGAGAGAGGTGAGGAGAAAAAGTATTATTCATCAGTATTGGCTGAGAAGAGTAGAATAGAGAGAGAGAGAGAGAGAGAGAGAGAGAGAGAGAGAGAGAGAGAGAGAGAGAGGGGAGAGAGAGAGAGAGAGAGAGAGAGAGAGAGAGAGAGAGAGAGAGAGAGAGGAGAAAAACAACTAAAAAAAACCACAAGACAAAAAGAAAAAAAAAAATAAGGGGATGGAGTTGTCCCACCAAGTAAATTAGGTGGAGACCACTAATGGTGCATGCCTAGGGGGTCTACTATATTCTGACAAATCTCTGTAGCATTCAGGCTCAGGCCACACACACACACACACACACACACACACACACACAGTTCAATCTGCTGAAAATATCTGTAATAGCTTAACAATTTCTGTTGTCTCATAACACTAACACTCACTTCAGCCCTTACTGAGGAGCCATACACACCAGAGGTGTGAGTATTTCAGGTCCAGCAGGACCCAGGTTTTCCAACTGCTCAAGTGCCTGTTGCTTGCCATCTTATTAGCTAAATGAATCCAAGGTGAAGTAAGGCTGTTATTACACCACAAATGACCAAGCCTGGGCAGAGCCAGCCAGGAAGTCGAGATTTTTTGACTTGCTGAACTGAATTACCTAACACCACTGGGATACACATACACAAATTAGGCTTTACAGCTGTTTGGACACATTGATAGGCTGATCAATAAGCACAAGAACCTTGCAAGACACAGGAATGAAGCCTTGAGCTTCAGTAGAATGCTCCCATACCACTAATTCCTGGGGTTAAATCTTGCATAAGAGCTTAAATCTTGCACAAGAGCAAACTTCTATACTAAACACTGAAAGGAGATTCATAGATTTTTTTGGTCACAAAATTATTGCAGGTTGTTTGATACTGAATGCATAGCTACAGATAAATGGACCAACTCTGTGGATACCCACAATGCAAACATAACCATAATTACACCATAACTCCAAATCCATAACTGAGGTATGCATGTAGCTACATGCAATAGTCAAGAGTAACTCACATACATAATGGCCACAGCATCTAACTTATATAGCCACTCATTCCTAACTGAATTATATCTCAGTTTAAATGCCAAAGATGTTTACTGCTCTGTCCATGTGTACATGCTCAACCTGAATGCAAACTCCAACTGATCAATGAGAGGGAGCGGGCCTATGATGTCACTAACCCAGATATTGGGTTATAGAGGAGAATGAGCATGAGGGGCTGCTTTCTTCTTAGCTTGCAGTGTCCCAAAACTCAGAATAAAAAAGTCATGAAGGGAGGGACTGAAGCAACATAATAAAATTATAAAGGATATTCAGATTTTTATGTTATTTGAACTACTGTCAAGTATTTTTGAAGAACTTTGTAATGATTAGATTGACAAAATACTTAATTCTCAGTCTGACAATCAAAGATTTCTGAGATCATAAATTTCTGATCAACACTGGTCACATTTGTTGATTCTCTAATTTTTACTTCAAATTACATAAATCAGAGTAACCTAGGCTCACATACTAATAATTTCTGGTCCTCTATTATCATTTTTCTCATTCTTTGGTGAATAAAATGTTTAGCAAAAGGTGTTAACTATGACAATAATTCTGTAAATTGGCATAGGTTACAAAGGTTAATGAAAAATGTGCAAATAAAATAAAATATGAAACTTGTAAACCTGTCTTAAGCATCAGACAGTGTTTTTGGCAAACAAGTAGTACATGCTCATGTAATACTCTGTGATGTAGCTTTGAGGTGCATACTCTTCAGATGTCTGGGCTAACAGACCACCCCAGGAGCCACATTTTCTAAACAGAGGATTTCATTTACAATTTTTCAAACTTCACTTAAATTACTGTTTACATCTTCAGAACGTCCCACTGCTTATCCAAACAGCAAATGGCTATGTTTTTTTTTTATTCTCTCACAAAGTGAAATAAATATAAAAACCAAACTGTTTCCTTTTGACAGTACTGTATTAACTATCAAATCCATTGCTTGTGTAAAAACAGAAAATTAGAAGGATCTACAGTTTGTATCCTCACTCTAGCTTTCCTCAATTGAGAACAACTCTATTCTGTAAACACAGAGGTATTACAGGATTAGTACCAATCATTCTGTATGGTTCTCTTGGCGTGATGTTCCATGACACCATTATAATACCAACACCTGTAATCACATCAGTGAGTAGTAAGTGGCAAGTTACAACTCCACAATATGTTCAGAACATTGCACAAACTTGTCAAGTACCATGGTCACCACTGGAGTTTGTATGATTAACAGTGAGCAGTGGACATGGTGAGAGTAAGGTGGGAGATTTGGCTGATGTGTACATTAGGGCAAGAGTTATCTACTTTGAGGGTCAGGAGTCCTTAGTCAGCACTGTCTGATATACAGTAGCTGCATGTAAAGCCCAATAGAAAGAGTCTTCATTGTGTAAGAGTGTCTCTAGGGTCCAGTCTGCAGATCGCTTACCAGAAGAGCCAGCCTCATAAACACATGCATAAACACACTGCAATGCTCCTTTGAGAGTTCTTTCAAGACCACACACACACACAACAAATAGAGTTCCTCACAAAAGAAAAAAAAAAGGAAAATAAAATGTATCACATGTCTGGACAATTTCACACTTTGAAACTGCGACTGACTGTGACTGTCTGGCTTAATCCTTTTCTCTTCCTGCTCACTTCATCAGCCTGGATCTGGCACAGATGTTGGATATGGCAACCCTGGCCAACCTCCTCTGGATTAGCCTCGGTTGTGTGAGAGCAAGTGAGAGGAAGTCCAGAGTTGAAACTCAGATCCTCTATTACGCAGCCTTTGTGTGCATTGATGGTGACACAGACAGGCTGGCATATCTGTCCCGTCCTGTCCCGTCCCGCGTCACTCAAGGTCTGATGTTCTGCTCGTTTCTGCTCGCTCACCCACGAACATGTGGTTTTAAATGTGACCCAGACCACCGAGCAGGCAAGCTGAGAGGGAGGGGGATGAGGTGATGTTGGGGGTTGGGGTAGAGAGCAGAAGGAGACACTGGCTGAAGTCCATATCCCACCCAGCGCAAACACTGCAATGGAAGGGGTGGGAATGAACGGGGCAAGCCTGACTCCACTCTCTTTGCAAGGTGTACAGTGTTGCGTGCCAAATGTGCGTGTGTGTGTGTGTGTGTGTGTGTGTGTGTGTGTGTGTGTGTGCAACACTGCAACTTTCATCAGAGCAGCCTACAAAGAATTAGTTTGAAACGAGACAAGAATGGCAGGAGGAACAGTGCATTTTAATGACTTGGGGTGGAATTGCTTGCCTTGTAAGCACCTTTAAATGCTTCTCAAAATGTTATGTGATCCCACAAATGAAACAGAATTATATGATCAGATTTCAATTGTTTACATGGGAAATGCAGGCATGACTAATTTATGCTCAAAGCAAGCATGAGATTTTCTGAAGAATCACAAAGTGAAACAAATACATATAGTACTGCAGTACACAATCTAATACATAAAAAACATCAGGTCATTTAACAAACTTAAGATATAAATTTGATACTTAAGGAATAATCAAGACTAGTGTTGGCTGCCTATTTGATTGCCAGTGTTGCCCTTTCAAACCATTATGCCTGTCCTGTGTCCCTGATGGTCTGCTCTCATTCCTCTTCTGTGGTCATAACAAAGGATCTGCAGAGAAGAAACACAGCCATGGATTATCTCCCAACAAAAGTGACTCTACACTGACATTTTATACTACATACTTGAGTCCTGGAGTAATTAAACAAGTGACAATGTTTTTTTGCCCTCAAGCATATAACATTTACCACAAGGTCAGTACACAAAATGCTAAAGAGTAAGTCTACATAATGGCAGTAACAAACATTTATCTCAAACCCTGTTGTGCTCTGCTTCCAATTAATGAAAAGAAAAGGAAGAAATAAATTCAGTATGAGCTAAACAGAGCAAGAAAATACATTAAATAGTTTCCTTACAGTCTTGGTTTGTTATACACCCCATCAATTTAACATAAACCCAGCATTAATAGAGTCAAGGCTCTCAAAGCACTGAACCTGCTAATACTGGTAAACCAGGCCTCATGATTGTGGCACTGGACACCCACTGATTAAGCAAACGAGAGCTTAAGATATATCAGACATGAAACTACTAATACTATTTCTGGTAATATTCAAAAAAAGTCAACCCTGGGGAACTGAGTGGGGGCAAGACCAAAAGCTAACCCTGCTGCTTCCTTTAAGGACATGCTGAGATGTCACAAAGACATGCAACACTACCAGTCCCATCCTTAGAAGTCAATACATACTTTTATATAGTTTCATAGTTTTCATAGAACATTTAAAAAGTATTTATAGGAGACAGTCACACATGCCAGGTATGGTTATTTTCTTATGATCCTCTAGGGCTACTCTAGTTTGTCTCATTTGAGATAAAAATAAAAAGAATTCAATATTTCTATGAATTGGACCATATTTTGATCAAAGTTTTACTTGTGCCTACAGGTTCCTTTTTGTCTATAATGACTAAAATATATCTCAGAAATCCTGTTGGGAATTGATCATCCAGAGTGTATTTGAGATGAAAATGCAGGATTTTTGATGGTTATTTATAATGATTAAATTTACAAGGATATTTATAATGTATTTACAATATTTGACAGTAGTCCAAATACAGTGATAACCATGAATACCCTTATTTATCACATATCTAATATCTAATTATTTTCTATTATTTATTTATGTATCTGTATTATTACTTGAAAATGGAACACTGCATAATCAAAGAAAGAAAGAAACAGCTCTTCCTTCAAAAGACTTTCCTGTTGTATTAATAAATCTTATCTATTTTCTTCTGTAATCCAATATCTGGTCCAGTGACTCGTTAGTCCCATCCTCTCTCACTCTGATCAGTCAGAGACTGCATGCAGGTTGAGCATGTACACACAGACAGAGCAGTAAGAAAGGAAATGAGAATTCATCACACAGGGATGAGACGGGCCATGGTTAGAGAGGGTCTTGTAGTTTGATATGATATGTGTGGTTAATCTGATCCTGATAGATGAAGCCTAGAAAACAGGTTCTAAGAGTGAAACATCATAGTACCTACAATACCTAAAATATTTAATACTTGGCATGTTTAAGCTGTAATTCAAGACATCTGCACTAAGTGAACCAACTCTGTTCTCTGTTACTTTTAGCCTTGCAGAACTAGACCCAAATAAACTGGACACACTAAAATAAATCTGTTTATATTGTTGGGCAGCAGTGTTTCAGCAGATCCACTTGGTCAACACTCCACATAATGTCCCTGGCACTCCTAGGCCTGTAATGCAGTTTTCCATTCCCAATTGTCCTTGGGAGTTTTATGCCTTCAATCTTGGCTTCACTAAATAAAATGCTCAGTGGGGTTCAAATAGTATTCAATGTTCTGACCTTTGCCTTTGCAGTGTCATCCATGTTCTGCTGCATGGTGAAGCCCCACTGAGTTTTGAGCCACGTTGCTGATTTGTCTTGTCTGGAGCGGAGCATTCAAGTCCATGTCACCACCTTTCACATGTAATAGTGTAATTTTTATGGAAAATGTAATCCAGTCTGTTTGTTGTTGTACAGCACTGTATTGGACACACAATATTTTGATTATGTGTTCATTTCCGTTCATTTTCCAGCCAATCTGCTTTAGTGGTACTAAGACTTTTTTGATCCCTGCGTTATTTGGTATAATAAAACAGACTTCAGATTCAAATCTAACATCTAGAATCAATTATGTGACCTTTGTTGTTAACTAACCATGCAACAAAACATGAAGGAAATGGTTATTTACAAAGATACTAAAGTATTAATAAAGGTTCAGCCTTTAAGTCAAATCTGCATATGACTGGCACTTTCATAACCATTCATTAATCTCAGATCAAATGAGCTGTAATATGAGTCTCAATGTCAATCACTGCAGACTTTATAGCATTAGCACACATACACTATTTGGAAAATATCATAGAATGATCAACTATATTAGATCACCTCCTTTTATAGTCACTGTCCATTGTATCAGTTCCTCTTACTACAATAGGGCACTTTGAGTTTTATATACACTGTAGTCCATCTACTCATACTTGTTAGCTTTCCTTTTCACCCTGTTTAAGTCAACCTGACACATAACCTGTACAGAAACAGATGAGCTTTTGTATCTACAAGGTGGAACAACTAGGTAGGAGGGTCTAATGGATCGAACAGTGAGTGAACACAGTCCAGCAGCACTGCTGTATCTCCGGGATCCACTCAGTACAACACACACTACCATCACTATGTCAGTGGTTCCCCACGGGGGGCCTAACCATTGACAAATCAGGGTGAAAGGAGGTTAACAAAATATGCAGAGAAGCAGATGGACTACAGTCTGTAATTATAGAGCTACAAAGTGTTCCTGTATGGTAAGATGAGATGCTGGTCAAACAGTGAGTGTTGGAACAAGAGTGGGCTGCACTTATGGTTGCTCAGTGCACCCTAATACTATACAGTAACTGACAATTACGATTTTATAAATTGTATTCTTTATGCTAAGTGCATAGTGCATCCGTATTAGGAGCCCACCATGCTGGACCACTGGTTCCTTTAATGTTCTCCTGCAATCAGCACAAAATGCCTGTTTAGGTACCAAACAGTGGGATCCTGCAGAATCTACTGCCAAAATAGAAATCAGATCTGTCTATGTGGCCAGTACAAACTAAAGCAGGATAAAAATCAATCATATATGCATCAGCATATCGTACATTTTCAATTAACATACCTATTTTCAAATGCTAGTTACTAGCTACCATCTTCCAAACACCACTGTATGATGGGACCTAATTTCCCTCTCAGATCATCATCTGGTCCTGAGAGGCAAGTAATATTATAATTAAACAGACATTTAACCTTTAGAACTCTTAGGTTAATGGTGGATGTTGTACTTAAGACAATTTTATTCGTAAAAAGAATAAATGGTTATTTACATAACATTTAACAGATGCTCTTACTTTCAGAGATCTCTGTGGCTACTTCATTTTGTCTTCTATTTGAGATGTCTAGAGAATATTAAGAGAAATATTTGTATTTGTATACATTTTACATCTCGTGACTCAAGATCAAAATTGATCATCCAGATGAAGATGAGGAGTTATTTGTAAGAATTAGATTGACAATGATATTTATAATATTAAGTCCTTAAAAATACTTGACAGAGGTACAAAAATACATATAAGCATATAAGCAGTGAAGAAAAACTGTAAAGTCTCTAGTGAAAATTATTATTGTTTTCATATGTGTATATGCTTCACTGCTTATATATATATATATATATATATATATACATATATATATAGAAAGAGTATATATATATATATATATATATATATATATATATATATTATTCCTTGTCAGGACTTGAAATTTGAAGTGTGGGGGGAAAAAAGAGTGCAAAAGACCCTCTCTTCTCATTTTCCTCTATAACCCAATATTTGGGTCACTGAGATCAATAGCCCTGGCCCCTCTCACTTATCAGTTGGAGTCTGCATGCAGGTTGAGCAGGTACACATGCACAGAGCAGTAAATATACACTGGAAGCTCCTTTGGCATTTAATTCAGTTGGAAATGGAAAGATTTTAGCTTTCTCCAAGCTGGATTACTCACTGATAATGTATCACACAATAATGAGAACACCACAACACCAGAGTTACATGGGGTATGTTATGTAGTTTCTTATAATATTTGTATCATGTTGGTAGTCTACTCTGATCCTGAGATATGAAATATAGAAAACAGCATGCAAGTGCACGCAAAGTGCAGGAGTTAAATTTGAACATGCGTGATATTTCAATTCTGAAACGATGTACAGTCGCCCATAAAAATGGATTATGAATGATCTGCACTGGTAAACAGCAACAGTCCAATGGACATTTTTGAGGCCAGATTGACCACAAGCCACAATGGACTATAAGAATGTCTGGGCAGGAAACAAAAAATTTGCTAAATGCAATTATTATTCTTTGATATAAACCCTGACTTCATGTTTTCACTCATTTTCAGATGTAGAATGATTAGGCGAAGATGCCTTTATTAAACGCAGCTTTGCGCTTGTTTGGATTGAATGGTAATGTGGTGGTTTCTTGAGACAAAAAAAACATTCAGGCCAAAGACGCTTCAGTTTTCCACATCTAAAGTCATCTGCAAACAATTATCTTGAATGTAGATTACAGGACCATATACATTTTAATGTAATTTTATGACCAGCTCAAAAGCTCGCTGAAATTACATTTTTTTTGCTCAATATTTCAAACACCTGATACTGAAAGCCCTGGGGTGGATGTTTCGTATCAGATGCAGAACAGAAAGACCCCCTGTGTTTATAAATGGGCTAAACAGACCTTTCCTTATGCAAGACTGAAACTCATCTGTTTAAAAGATGATAAAGCTCAGTTACCGGAAAGCACAATGTCACTGTGCCCTGGACACTCCCTACAGCCAAACGAAACTCAGAATGTGTCTCAACATGCAGTGCCAGGTTCAAAACCACACTAACCGTACATGTGCCTTGCTGATGAAAACAATAATAATTTCCCTGGGAGTCACAAGAGACTTTACAGTTTTTCTTCACTGCTTATCTTGAACTGAGGCCTGAAATATGACACTACAACTACCAGTAAGACAGTTCCTGTGAAAATTCATGCCATAGCTGTTGCATTAACCATGTTGAAGACAAGGAGGATTATCTTCAAGTCAGATCAGAATAGTGGATAAGACAGTATGACAGTACAAGTTGGATTTTTAGAATTACAGAGAAAAAAACTTTAATAAGACAGTATGACAGTACAAGTTAGATTTTTAGAATTACAGAGAAAAAAAACTTTAACAGGTATTTAAATTCATTATGCAACCTAAAGGATGCTGGACAGAGTTCAAGAGGAACCCTGGTAGAATCATCTCAGCAGCCTCTCCAGGTTGGAAAACATATCAGCTAATGACCATGTATAAATCCACCTTCAAGCTGGAAATCATCAAATCCAACTCAATAAATCAACACTTCAAACATTTCTATCGTAATGCCGTTCCTCAGGCTGTGGGTTCAGTGTTGCCGTTGGAGCAAGATCATAGAGGCGCCCCTGATGGGCCTGTGCTGAGGCCAAGAGAGGGAGAGGAAGTGGAAAATAATCAATCCAAAGCACCTGCTCAAACTTCCACAGAAGATGAGGCCCTGATACCGGAATTCCAAAAAATAACAACAAAAAAAAAGCCAGTGACTGTATATTCCAGAATTTACACAAAGCTGCCTTATGTTCCACACTTTCAGTAATTCTGAAGGTCTGCACTCACCAGTGTGCACTGATCCCGAGAGAGTGTAGATAAAAGCAGTCCAACCTGGACAGAAGAACAAAGGGAGAAGAAACCAAATATATTTTAAATTATTCAAAAATCAAAGAAAAATAAAGGTCATTTTAGGGTCACCAATGACTGTAACATTACATTAGCTTGCCTTAATTGTTTATGCAAATTAAAAACAAATAGTTCTGGTTAAAGGGAGTTTCTGAAACAGCTCTACCTCTGACGCAGAACAAATGCAATTGGTTCACACAATAACCAATTATGAGTAGGCTGAGCTTTAGAAACATGTATCTGCTCCTCAGAGCAGTATATATATGGATGTATTGCATGAAAGGTGAGCAATTCAGTTTGAGATTTGGTTGTTTGTTTTGAAAAGAAAATCTTTTTATATGGTGTTGGGCTTTAAGGCATCATTGCACATCTTTACTTTGGCATGCAGTAAAAGAAGAGTGCTGTGACATTTTCATGTGTCATACTACGAGGCATGTCTTCAATTCCATCATGTAAACACAACATTAGTGCAGATGCATTATTTATTATGCATGATCTATTATTAATGCACGTGTTCAGTAGAAAAGTTAGCATTCTTTACAGCTTTCCTGCACAACATTACTTAGCTAGCCAGTTACTAAGCAAGCAACCAAAGAAAAGCATCCTTCCGGGCAGTTTTATGAGAAACCAACACCATATAAAAAGGAAAGCTCTAAGGAACAGATATGCATTTCTATAGCTCTACCTATTGGTTATTTTAACTGGTTATTCTCTGAACCTCCAGAATCCTTTTGAGCAGTGATTTTGTGGAAATGATGGAATTTAGTTTAGCATAATTACATTTATTGTGCTAAATTACATCATATTATGTCATAATTCACACTATGCCACAGAAACACACTAGAGTTACCTTTAGCAGTTAATGAAACTTCAGAAAAACATGGTGCATTTGATGGAGTATATTGTGTACTGCAAAAATGTTTGGGCATTAAAATAAATCCTCTGAACTTTTCTCATCAAATAAAATTCTTAGGAGTTCCTGTTCTGAGCTATTTCAGACTGATGTAATGCAATGTTCAAACAAATAAACCACCAAGCCCACACAAACACACCACCCTGACACCATCAAAATCATAACCCAACATGAGCATATGCACGTGTTTTGCATGTCATTTATTTTCCATGAACAACCTCATACCAGAAAAAAAAACCTCTGAAACATGATTTGAATTCCAACCCATTTTTGTCTGATTCATTGTTGTCCAAATGTTCTAAGCCTGTCTGAAGTAGTTGGTTCATTACAAAACAATATATGAGCTTGGCACCATATTTGAAGAAATCCTAATATTCACAAAGACGCGTAATCAGACACTTTACAGAGGTCTAAACCAAAGCACTGACTTACTTGAGTTAGGTGCCAGAGCACAATTTTAATGTTAGTTACAGGAAAAGTCCACCAACTTTTAATATTTTGATGAAATTAAGTCATTTGAACTGTCATTAACTGTGTTCTGATGAAAGTAAATGACAGAAAGGTGCTGACACATGCCAAGGGTTGCCTCATGAATTCAAATTAGATGTGTTACTGCCAGTGGTACTGGTAATATTGCACAGGGATGGAGGGATGTTTCTTTTCTTTCACAATCTGGCTACTCATAGTTCTGTTTACAACTGAAGTGACTGAAACTAAACACTGTATTTCTTGGACACTCAGACTTTTCCTTGTGTGAAAATCAACCAAACCATGTAGGGAAGCACTCCAAATTTATAAAATCATTAACTGTTTCGGACCAAGCAGACAAGCTACAGGTGAAAATGACCTTAACCAATCAAACCAGGTTATCAAACCAATCAAATTCAGGTAGTTTAAAAGGGCACATTTACCTTGAATTTAATATTGTGTATTTTAAATATTTCACATGTATAGTTCCTATCTTCACTGTGTTCACTGTTGTGAACAACTCTGACTAAGTTTCTCTGGAAATTTCTGATCTCATTTTCAAACAAAAATACTAGTGACTATAAAAAAAACTATGGTTACTGAAAGCACGACACACAGGGACATCTGAGCAGTATGACTAATACTGTAGACCTTCATCAATGACACATTACAGCAGGAGGCTCAAACCAGGTCAGAAATGGGCCAGTGTGGTTGAATGTCTTCATTCCAGCCAAACAGAAGCTTGTGTGATTAGTTGTTTGAAAACTGGCCAATTGATTAACTAAGTGGAGCCATATTGACATTGTTTTTTCTGCCTATATAAAGTCATGGTAGACCAGAGGCAGTGAGGTAATGATTCCTAAGAACCCTAAGTTCATCATCAGGCTTTTCTAAAGTAAGCAAATATACTGTTTCTATGGAAAAACTGACAGCTCAAAACATGTGCAAGTGTTTTACGTGTGGTTTGCATTGTCATGTAGTGGTGAAACATCCAGCACACACATTTCAAGAATCCATTCTCATATATTCACTCCAACATGCTTGCTGTTCTCCAAAGGTTCTTCCTACCTTCAAGGTACATCAGGAGAGGGTTTTCCCGATTTTTAAAACAGTACATTTCAGCCTGGAACTACTGTGGCACCACTGGAGGAAGCAATGGAAGCAATGTGTAAACCAAATATTTTCTAAATTCTACTATTACTATAACTCAGCTCAATTCCCCCCATAATGCAAAGTTCTACAGTGCCATATCTTTACTGAAATGTACATTTAAAAATGTTTCCTGTTCTAGGCCTCATATCACACGATCAGAATAACCTACACACATAAAACCTACAAACTGCAAAACTAACCATCTCATCACTGTGTGATGAATTAGCTTTGAATAAATTTAAAATTCACTGAATTAAATCCCAGTTTAAATGCCAAAGGAGCTTCCAGTGCATGTTTATGGATCTGTTCCACATGTACTTATCAGCAAGAGTGGGTAGGGCTGATGTCATTGACCCACATATTGGGTTACAGTGGAAAACAAGAAGGGATTGCACACCTTCCATAGAAAAACAGCTTATTCGGTCTCTTTCTGATGATAGATGCTGCACTTTGACATTAACTGTGACGAGAGATACCTGCAGGTATGTGTTGATATTTTAGGATTGTTCTTTGACTGAACATGCTAGGACAGCCTGACCTGGCCATGTTGGCAGCTATTCTAAATGTTCTCCACTTGTAAATATATTTCCAGATACTGGAATCGCTGTTACTGGTTTGAAATCTGTTTAAATTCCTTCCCAGACTCACCTACATCTACATCTCCTTTATCAGGCCTCAGAGAGCTCTTTGGATCTTGCCATGGTGATACCACTCATTTCGACAGTCAAGAGCAAAAAAAAAAAAATCTGAGTTTCAAATAAGACCTCCAGCGTCCTCTCTAATGATGATCTAATCATCTGCATCTGATCATGTGCTGCATCTAATTCTAATTGTAGGCATCTTAAATTGTAATAAATGTAGAGGAGTCACAACAGTTTCTTAACAACAAATGTTGTTTTAAACAAATGAGGTTTGTACAAAAGCAAATGAACAAACGTACTGGGCCACATTTATTGCTGTGAGGATTTGATTGCATTCGTATCAAGAGTGATAATAATGTAAGATGGATGGTCGCCACCAATCCTCAACTCCCCTACTCATCCCAAATGGATGGAGCACCATAATTCCAGAGAACACAGTTCCACTTCTCCACAGCTCAATGCTGGGGGGGCTTTATACCCATCTACCCCACACCTGCATTAGGCATGGTGCCAGTAGGTTGATGTGTAGCTCCTCCCAAGTGTCCTATTCTACTGGCAGTGCTGAGACAAGGTGTGACGTGGTGCACTTCCACATCTGTGTCAGAAATGGGTACAACTTAAAGTAACTCAATGCATTCATTAGAATGGCTGTCCATAAATATTTGGACATATAGGGTATCATATACATCAAACACAATCTTCCTAAAGCTGAAAATGTGACATTATTTTACATTCACAAGATGACAAACTCACTCAGTGTTGTTTTTGGCAAACATCTGAGACTGATCAGCAACCTGAACCTTTTGAGAAACACCAAAGCTTTAGATTGGGCCTCACTGACCAAAATCATCCTAAAAATGTTCTTAAACTTGTTCTTGTCCTAATAAAAAGTCTAGACCAGATTCATGGTGTGCTTTGAACGGCTGAATTGTTCACAGCTCTGCTTTTATAATGATAATGAACTTAAATAATAAACCAGACATTTCTAAATGAGAAAACACTGGTGAATGTCAGAATCTGTGTGAAAACTGTTTAACCTTTAGATGGCCAATTATCTGAGGTTTTCATAGTTTGAAATACTTTTATTGACCATAAAAATAGAAAGTATTTATAGGAGATACCAGATATTGTTCATTTCAACCCTAAACTAGTAAATGTGTCTTTATTTAAGGTGTAACAACAGAATTTAGATATTTATATGAATTTAACCATGTTCATTCATCAATAATTTACTTGAATTTGTTTGCGTTTTTGATCATCCAAAGTGTCTGAAAATCCAATAATAATAATAAAATAACCTAAATATCCTTTATTATTTTTATTTATTTATGTATCAGTATTATCCCTTGTCAG
Organism: Acestrorhynchus altus; assembly: GCA_034509495.1. NCBI lineage: Eukaryota > Metazoa > Chordata > Actinopteri > Characiformes > Acestrorhynchidae > Acestrorhynchus > Acestrorhynchus altus. Next base: position 15,441,325 of record CM067523.1, on the reverse strand, counting down.
GAATTTCATTCTGAAATTTGAACACTGTGTGCACAACGAAAGAGAGCAAAACAGCCCCTTGTTTCTCACTTTCCTCTATAATCCAATATTTGGGTCAGTGATATGACTAGCCATTGTAGTTTGTTCTGATATGAGTACAATGTCTGTAGGTAACTCTGATCCTGAATTATGAAGCCTAGAAATGTGCAGATCTCAGAGTTAAGTGGGTTTTACCATGGTTGTGGTTGACCAATTTGAGAAGTTTAAAGGACATCATTTTGAACTTTTGAACATTTGTCTTTGTCTGCATGTCTAAATTCCAAGTTGTGTCTGGTGTGTATAGCTGTAATATACATCGTGTTCAATGTCCAACAGCTTCAGTTTAGGTATGATGAACTTGCTTGTCCTTAAAATAGAAGAAACAGACCTCAGATCCTACCTGAGGGTATTGGTTGCACATGTTTTGCACCCTCTTTGAGTCTGAAGTCCAGAAATGTTGTTGGAGTTCTGGTGTAGATCTTCGACTGAAAAATAAATAAATGAATAAAAAAATAAACAAACAAGCAAATTTTTTTTTCTCAAACCATCTGCAGCCCCCTCTATTGAAAAAAAAAACATTTTTATTTTGTTGGTCTGGCATTAAAACATGAATGAAAACTTATTTTCGTATACGAACAGCACATTTAGGTGTACAACTTAGAACATGGAACCTTTTGTTTGAACACTGAACATTTTTGTGAACAAAAATACTAAAACATGAGACCGATGGTTCTTGTTGGCCAGATGTGCACGGATAGCTCTGAATGTTTATGAACTGATGTGACCATTATTTCCTGGAAATCTAAAGAAGTGGTGGAAAGGTAGCATTGTGGCTAATGATATCTTCCCATGATTCAAAACATAATCAAAACTTGATTCAAAAGAGCTCATTCAATTACAGTGGATGTAGTGTTATTGGGGCTTGCATGGCTACTTTTGGAACAGGCTTACTAAATCAAGCAGAATATATGCAGGAAGTTTGCAAAAAAATCTAAATCATACTGTTAATTCAGTGCCATTACAGTGAAATAAATCCAATTTAATTGTGAGGAAAGTCTTCATGCAGCAAGGCAATAACCCACAACATGCTGCCAAAACAACAGAGACAAAAGCTACAGAGCACCTCACAAAAGAAGAATACAAAAGTTTGGGCTAATCTATTATTTCTTAACTTGCAAACAACTAAATATTAAGGGTTTATTTGTTTTATCTATTCCTGTCTTTTAATCATCCACAAACTGAGTGGTCTGCCACCAAAGGAGCCATTTTCAATGTTATTTAAAACACCTAAATGTTAATATATGGAAAGCTGATATTTAGATCTATCTTCTCATGTTCTTTTGATCTCAGACTCAGATGCTTTCAGTGTATAGCAAAAACAAAAGAAGTGGCTTTGCTTTTCAAATACTTTCAAAGAAGGCAGTCTATTACAGGACTTGTGACTAGTGGTTTAATTCGTTCCAGTTGTTTTATTCTTCTTACAGCCTGACATAAAACAACTTGTACCATTCTTCAACAGCTGTGGTAACAGCGAGCGTCTGGTTTCAGTCAACAGCTGGTTGGCTGACCTACATTAAACTCTTGACTACTAGGTCAATCCCAGTCCTTTCAGCCTTACAGGAACCCAACAGAACCACAGTTCACATTAAAACATTAAAAACCCACTTCCTCCGAGATCTGCTTCCAATTTCCTGCTTTTGTCTGATAATCGAGTGGTTAAGGATGTCCTTATGGCTGTGATTTGTGAGATGAACTTCAGATCAGACTCTAAATCAGATGGGAGGCCTTGACTGGGACATAAAGGGCTGGGTTTCCGGACTAAGTCTTGGGAAATTACTTTGTAAATGCTGATTGAAACTAGGATCCCATATCTTGAGGCCACCTTGGCTGTTCCATACTCACCTTCACCCCAAGGGCCTCTCCTGATATCACTGCCACGGTCACCCCAGCTTTGCTGGGCTTGGGAATCTGTTTGTTCTTCAGTTCCTGGTACTGGGGCTCCACCATCTTATCTGATTTCCGTAGGTTCACCCAAAGCTGCAGGCCATATATTGGCTCTTCTGACATTGGCATCTCTGCATGGACCACCCCACGTCCTGCAGTCATCCACTGCCACCACCACCGCCACACCCCAAAAAAAAACAAAAAAAAAAAAAAAAAATTAAATCACACACACAGAAATAGACCATTACAAAATAAAATTAGCAATAGAGTTGAGGACTAAGTCTGAGTTGAACTGTCTTCATTTTATTATATTCAAACTATGGTCGGCCACATGTGACTTTTTTACTGCCTCTTGTAGTTCCACAACAGAATTAAAAATAACAATCATTGGTTCTTTTGTTGAAAGGTGTAAAAGCTCTGTTTTATTGCAATCTGCTTGCTGCTAACTAATACAGTCCTGCCCTTCAACAATAAGAGCCAATCAGCTTGCACGTTATGTCTTGATGTGGAGATCTTCCAGAATAAGCAGACAAAATCTTTTTTTTTTCTAAACTATAAATGTCTTCATTCTCCAACCTTTTCCCCTTTAGATGCAAATTGCTGCTCAAACATCAACACCTGACAACAATAAAATGGACATAAAATGTTGTGGCTCTGAAAGTTTGATTTTGGTTGAAATAATACAAATTGGCTCTTCTTAAATGTGGGTTACCGACATCTTCTATACCACTGCAACAATGACTCCAGTGACACATAACAGGCCCATAACCTGAAGTATGGGCCTGAAACTCAGCCAATATAACAAAGCAATGCACTATTACTCTACAGTAATCCCCCAATAAAACTCTGGGCTGCTCCTGGGCTACCTTGTCTGGGTGTTTCACAAAGTATCAAATCATGGCAAATGTGTTCTTTACCGTCTAACAAAGAGCAGGTTTTGGGGGATTAACTCACATCAGTGTAAAATAAACCACTGGCATTTTACAACCATACCTTAATGTTCCTTTGTGCTTTCAGGGTCTCTCTCTCCCCATCTTTCTCCCACCCCATCATTCTCTCACACTTTTATACCCCTCTCACTCTCTCTTTAACTGGAAATTTCCATCCATTCCTCCAAAGCTGTAGCTTTGTAGAGGAAGACTCCAGGGTTTGAGTTATGGAGAGAATCCAGTCAGCAGCTTTCCATCCTCTGCACTCTTGAGGATAGTTGAGTGTTGCTAAGTGCCTGACAGGAGAAGCCCAACAGGGATGGGGAGCAGCCTTAGTGATAGTACAGCCAAGGCCCTAAGGGCTACAGATATATCAAAGGCCCATTAGGGAGCACTGCCTCACTGACCTAAGAAAGAGAGAGACACAATTTTACAACAGTGGAAACACAGGAAATGAGTGTGCCTGAGTGCATAAGCATGCCAGTGGGTGCACAATTTATGTGTGAGTCATTGTGCATTGACTATATGATTTACAAATGATTAAACTAACAAAGCTCAGGCAAATCAACAGCAATTTCACACACTCCCTTCCTAAAGCTATACAACAGCCATGATTATAACTTGCAATATGACTCTCCACTCAGCATTTACTGTAATGCATTTCATTTGTCAAATCCTTGCTCTTGGCTTAATCTGTTTTAGTAAGCAAAGTCATAGTTCCATTTTTAATGAGAGGAGATTATATTAGCCTTTCATAAACTCCACTGGGTGGTCTACCTGCAAATCCCCAGCTTCCAGTTTCCCAGAGTGTCCACAGAAATCCTCATGAGCTGAGGCACCACTCAGGAGGTATGTTACCTGTTAAGAGGACACAGTATACAACATAACACTGCATCCAAAATACAAGCAGGGACATTAAATAGAAATGTTGCTGGAAAAAGAACAGCTTGTAAAAAGAGAACTTGTGCAATAAATATGAGAGCATGGAAAACTCATTTCATTTCTCTGTGATTTAGACCATGACCAAACAAGCCAAGTTGCTTTGTTTGCAGAGAAAAGAGAAATAAATTTCAATGGCCACTTCAGTGAAAGGGACTGCAGGAAAAAGTTACATAACTAGAACTCCGAAAGCCCTGAGAAGGGAATTTCAAAATGAAATTTGTCCCTTATCCAGAGCTGCTGACATCTGAATCAAGTTACACAAGTAGGTGAAGGCAGTGTTAGGAGTTTTGTCCAAGGACTCTTACTGATGTAGTGTGGTGAACATCTGATCACTAGTCTGCTACAGAGAGAGTGGTGTTGTTATCCACTATAATATGCTACTCTAACTGTTATACATTCTTCAAAAATACAAATGAACTAACTTATATGGACTTTTTTAATACTTTAATGCAAAGTATTAAAAATTACAATTAAAAAATGTATTTATAGTAACAGTCACAAATGCCAGATATTGTTATTTTCAGTAGATCCTAGGATATTTAAATATTCCTTCATTTGAGATGTTAACAGAATTTAGATTTGTGTGTGTATGTTTTTTTTCCCTTATAAGGACTAACACTTCACATTTTAGACCTGCTGGAAATAGATCTTATTTTTCGAGTGTTTTGAGCAGAAAATGCCATAATTTTGACAGGTTATATGTAAGTTATTCAAAACATATATTTCATAGAGATCTAAATAATACAATTGTGTGAACAAAGAAAGACAGCAAACAGCCCCTCCGTTCTTGTTTTCCCCTGTAACAGAATATCTGTGTCAGTGATGTTGCAGATAATTCTTCACAGTGATGAGACTGTACTGGTTAGAGAGGGTAAGTCTTGTAATTATATGTTTATTATGCCTGTACGTTACTCTGATTCTGAGATATGAAGGTTAGAAAACAGCATGTAGAACACCCTGCATAATTATTGGCACCCCTAGTTAAAAAGGGGTTAAAAGCCTTAAAAAAAAAAAAAAAAAAAAAAAAAAAAAAAAAAAAAAATATATATATATATATATATATATATATATATATATATTATTATATTTTTTTTTTTTTTTTTTTTTTTTTTTTTTAATGCAGAAGCATAATCTCACTTCTGAAAAAATTCTTGAAAAAGCAACCTTCAACTCAAGTGGAAAAAAGAAAGAAAAATATCCTGTCTAAGAAATAATTATTTCCCATAAAGTGACCTTTTCCACAATAATTGCCATCCTTAACAATTCTTGGGGTATAAATATGGTGTTCCACACAGAGTGCTCATTACTTTACCACTCTAAACATGGGAAAGATAAGAGAACACACTTGTAAGGCAAGGCAGATGTGTGTCGACCTTCATAAATCAGGCAATGGCTACAAGAAAATAGCCGACTGACCTGCAGATGCCCTTAAATACAGTCAGAGCAACCATCAAAAGTTCAAAACATCTGGAACTGTGACAAACAAGCCTGGAAGGCACCACGCACAGTGAGAAGGATGAGAAGTAAAAGATTCTCCAAAAGCTCACTGCAAGAGAATTGGAATAAAATGGTAGCATCTTGGGGTTACGATGTCTCCCAGACAACCATCAGGTGCTATCTACATGCCAACAAGCTGTTTGGGAGGCATGCATGGAGAAAGCCTTTCTGAGTTATACTCATGTTAAACGTGGTGTTGCCAAGCAGTAATGATTTTTAACTGGACAAAGCTTTGGCCAGATGAGCATCAAGATTTTGGCAACAACACTCTAAGTGGGTCTGGCGTAACACCAGCGATGAGTAATAACAGAAAAACACCCCAGCCCAATTGTTAATAATGGGGAGAGAATCAGTGATGCTGGGGAACCTTGTAAGGATATATGGGATCATGAACTCCTAATCAGAATCTGGTCGCCTCTGCCCAAAAGCTGAAGATGTCATCACTGTCTTTCAGCAAAGATAAGACCTCAAACATGTGGCTAACATACTTCAAAAATGGTTCACAAGGCACAAATTCAAGCTCCTCTCATGGCCATCTAAATCCCCAGATCTCAACCCACTAGAAAACCTGTGGAGTGAGCTGGAAGAGAAGAGAGTATATAGGAGAAGACCCAGGACCCTGACCATTTAGAGGTTGTACAAAGAGAATGGTCAAGATCCTCTATTTTTCCCATCTTGTGAAGAGTTATAGGAGAAGATTAACACCAGGGTGCCAATAATTGTGGCACACATGATTTCATTCAAAAGATTTAGTTCTCAATGTGATTATTTTTCCCCAGCAAACAAAGGCACTTACTAAAAGCTTAGATTTTTCTCTTTTTTGCATTGCTGTACAATATATGTATATTTTTAAAGAATTTATTGGATGCCAAAGAACACTTCTAACCAGGGGTGCTAATACTATAGAGGTAATTGCAACTGCCCAAGAAACAAACGTATCTTGGTTAACCTGTATTTAATTTGTACCAGACAGTTTTGTAGGCCTTGGGGGACACATGGGTTGTTAGAGGTCAACATCTGTCCCCTTGAGGCCCAAATGACTTCCAACTGGGAAAGGCCTGTGATCTTTACACACAGCTGTGATTTAGCCATTATGTGACTGCTTGTGAGCAAACACACCTGTACCATAGAAGTACTACAGTAACAGTGGCTATAATCCACCCATAAGACAAGACACTTTTTGCACTGTGAGGCACCATGACTTAGAACATGGGTCTGACCCACTAACTCACAAGTCTGGATCTGTGTTATACTCGGCTATTAACAACACCAGTTCTTTAACATGGGAAATAAAGGCTACTGACTCACAAGAAAAAAAATCTGATTTCTGGAGCAAAAGTGAAAGACAAAATCTATCATGTGTGATAAAAGAGTGATGAAAAAATCTTTATTGATTACATTGTAGTTGATGTGTCTGATGTAGTAGATTTTGTTTGAATTTTGAAAATGGTCAATAAAGCACAGCAACTGATTTTGTTTTTGCACATCTTATATTAATTTAGTGTACATGTAACGTTTCCTCACGGCACAGAGGTAGGAGGCGGAAGTACTTGCAGGGTTGTATTTAATGATATATAACTTACAATTGGTAGCAGACACGAAACACGACACAGGTAAATCAACCAGACACATACAAACGAAGAACGACAAGCACCAACTGAGACAAGGAGCTATACACACATACCAACGACACGAAGTTGGGACATGATAAACCAGGGGGCAGGGTTGGGCAGATGGAACAGTTGGGAATGGAGGAGACATGACATGTGCTCAAAAGACATGGAACAGTAAACACAACACAACACAAAACAGACCAGCGTACGCGACAGTAGGTCTCTCGACGCCAACTCCAAGCCAGAAACCAACAGACCCCAGGGCCGGTGCAGGAGAGGGACCAGGAGCGCTAGACAACTAGGACTCAGACACGAACAGGACTGGGCACAGGAACAAAGATGCAGACAGGGACTGACACGTACACAGTGACAGGGACTGGGATGACAAAACCAAACAATCAACTGGGACAAGAACAGACACAGTACAAGAATGTGAACAGATACGGTACAAAACAGACACTGGTTTATCTAAGGGGCTTGGGCCCAGAACTGGCGAAGTCTTAAATGTTCGGTATTGTGTCTGGGCACAGCCCCAGAAGCGGCGACCCTGGACACTGGCGTGACGCCATTACTCCTGGAACATTCGGCGGCGAGCGCCGACCCTTGGACAGGAGATGGAGCTGGTACCGCGGTTTCCAGCTCCCTGACTGGATGTGGGACCGGAGCTGATGCAGAGGGTTCCGCCCTTGAGTGCCGCCGACGCCGGCGTGTAAGGTCCAGCCCCGATCAGCGATCTACGTGAAGCTCCGGGCCTCCCAAGGTTCGTCACGGAAGCAGCCCAACGCTAAGGCAGTCTTAATAGGACGCAACCGCGCAGCGCCATGCACAGGCTTCAGGTAGGTGGCGCTGCTGAGGCCGTTGTGGCTGCTGAAGTCTGAGGTTCACTGGGTTGGACAGTCCTGTGCACATAGCTTAAGAACTGCCACACATCAGACTCATCCTTCAACCCAGATCCCCCCATAACAGCCTCGCCAACAGGCCTCACCTCTCGCCTCACCCGGCTCGAGGCTTGCAGCGCCAACCTTAGCCCAAAATTCTCCCCACCGTTTGAGGAGCAGTCTCCGGTGAGGGGCCGAGGGCGCGCCATGCCGCCTGCTGGTCTCATGGCATCCTGCTGCTCCTGCAGTCCACCAGAGAATGGATCCCATGACGGCCAGATCGGGATCCGCAAAATTCTGGACAACCCCACACGTCCATGATCGGTCGTTCTTCCTGTAACGCTCACTGCACAGAGGTAGGAGGCGGAAGTACTTGCAGGGTTGTATTTAATGACATATAACTACACTGGTAGACATCAAACACGCACACAGGTAATCAACTGTAACATGCACAAACGAAGAACTATGAGCACAGGACAAGGGAGTGCGCCGTTATACAAGGGACAAGGGACAAGGGAGTGCGGCGTTTGGTGTGTTCTACCAGTTTCCATGTTGGTTTCTTCCCAGCTCCTAAATGATAGGTGAATTGGCTGCACTGCCTCTCTCTGGGCGCATGTGTGTGTGTGTGCGGTGTGCGCAAGTGCGTGGTGTGTGTGTGGTATAGTAGTCTGTCATAGATTGGCACCTCTTGAGGGGATATTTAACCAGGATGAAGCAGATAAGAAGGAAATTATTATTTTTTTCTTTGTTTGTTATTACTTTATTTCCCTAAATAAACCTGCCTATCTTTTTAACCCAGGTTATTCACTGGACTTGAAGTGCTTATATGTCAATAAAAACAGGAAAAACTACTGTTTCTAAAACAGAGCAATAATGTCCTGGATAACCCGTTCATGAAGAATGTGACTGTAACCCATCTAGGAACTTGAATGTCTTTTCCTTGTCATACACAACATTACCCATAACGACACGTTGGGACATGATAACGGCTGGGGCAGGGTTACAGATGGAACAGCTGGGAATGGGAGGAGACACATGCTCAAAAGCACATGGAACAGTAACACAACACAACACAGACTGTGGTACGCGACAACATGTGATGAAGTAAAGCTATAGACAGAAATACCAGACAGAAAGTCCATGGGCATCACCGACTGCTCAAAGAACTACCTGCATAGAACCGAGGTTCGCAGTCATCACAGCCACCAATTCTTTTCTGGAGCTATTTTTTGATTTTACTATTTACCTGTGAGTTTGATTGGTCATACGTGCCTGGATTAGACTACACAGACTAAAGATAAATACTGTCATTAAGATTTGGATAAGGGTTAAGTGAAATGAGACGTGTAAAATATAATATATAATAAATAAGATAATAACAATCATGTTGTAATGATAATAAAAATGTTATTTTTATTATTGTCATTATAATTTTTTATAATGTTATTTCAGAGCAGGCAGATCCTTTCCCTTTCCTTCAGAAATGACTGCCCTAGGTGCTGAACTGCATGCAAACCACTCCAAGAAGTACTTTGTGAGAAATGAGGTAGGTTGGATTACAAATGACTTCACACAGTAATGCAAGGCTTTGGGAAACACTAATTAAAGAAGAATGTTAAGTATTAGTTAACAAAGTACTAAGCATTACGAAGCTTTTGGGAAACTCACTGTTTACCTTTTTTTCAGATTATGGGCAGCACGGAGATGTTGTAGTGAGTGTGTGTGATTTGTAACCAATCCCCACTCAGATTGCTGTGTACATGCTATGTGTTCTACCAGTTTCATGTTGGTTTCTTCCCAGCTCCTAAATGATAGGTGAATTAAGGTACTAAATTGCCCCCTCTGTGCGTGCGTGTGTGTGCGTGTGTGCATGCGTGCGTGTGTGTGTGGTAGTAGTAGTCTGTCATAGATTGGCACCCTCTTGAGGGGATATTTCTAACCAGGATGAAGCAGATAAGAAGGAAATTATTATTTTTTTCTTTGTTTGTTATTACTTTATTTCCCTAAATAACCCTGCCTATCTTTTTAACCCAGGTTATTCACTGGACTTGAAGTGCTTATATGTCAATAAAAACAGGAAAAACTACTGTTTCTAAAACAGTAGAGCAATAATGTCCTGGATAACCTGTTCAAGTGGGGCACGTGACTGTAACCCATCTAGGAACTTGAATGTCTTTTCCTTGGGTTCCATGTTAGCCGCACATATGAATGCCTACTGTCCTGCCTGGTGGGACCAGGAAGGGTTAAATGTAGGCCCTATCTGGGTTCTCAACTACAAACTTGGTCCTAGATGGGACCTATGTGAGACTAAGTTGGCTATGTAATGATGGGGCCCATTTGGGAAGCCCAACTTGAAGCCCAACACTTGAAGCCCAACATGTACAAACTCACTCATGCCCACCTAGCCTATATTTCACCCACGTGGGCATGTTGGCAGAGATAGAAGTGTTGTAATGGATGTGCTTTAATGAAATATTTCCGTTTGTTCGTGTAGTGGACCTCTTGTGGTGACAAGTGAAAATGCAGGAGTGCAGCAACACACAGTGATTTACAGTGTGAGTAGATTTACTTACAGTCTCAAATCCACGATGAGGATGATCAGGAAAGCCTGCAGGTTTGCTCACGCGAAACTCATCCAACATCAAAAACGGATCCAAATTCTTCAGCTGAGAAGAAGAACCCAATTTAATTAAGACTTATCTTTACCCCAATTTAACCCCCTTCCAAAGAGCATTCAGCTGATGTACCTAAACTAGACTACTTTATTTTGTGTTTGAGTTTCACATGAATATATAATTTAAGGTGGAATGATTATAAAGGTAAGAAACTTATTTGTAGTGATTCAGTCTTTAAGGTGGAACAGAAAACAAGTCATCGCATGAAATAATTGACTTTGCCACCTATGCACGTCAACTTAAACCAAGGGTGGGCAACCCTGGTCCTGGAAGGCCAACCTCCTACACAGTTTGCTGGTTTCCCTGCTCTAACAGACCCTCTAAACCTGCTGGTTAACAGGGGAGTTGAATCAGATGCGCAGAATCTTCATCCAGGCCTGCTTCACTGTTTAAGGTTCTGTGCTCCTCCTGCTCCAGCACACCTGATTCTCCCTGTTAACCAGCAGGTTTAGTAGGTCTGTTGGAGCAGGGAAACCAGCAAAGTGTGCAGGAGGTTGGCCCTCCAGGACCAGGGTTGTCCATCTCTGGTTTAAGGTGTAAAAAAACACCAAATAAACCAGTGCTGGTGTGATGGAGTGATGACCGGATAAAGCCTAGTGAATCCTTGAAGTTGCATGGACACACCACCCCCTCTGCTGGTCAAAGCCTTTATTGACATTACAACTATTTTCAACAATGTGAGCATGGCAATAACCACTGCCCAGGACAGACACCTTAAATTAAAAACACCATTTTATGTAGTTCATTCATTCATCCAGTGTGACTTTGAGGAGGGTAATAGTAAAAGAGGTCTGTTTGTGTAAAATAATAATAAAATCTGTGTAAAATAATAATAAAAATAATAATAATAATAATAATAATAATAATAATAATAATAATAAACAATAAGTCAATATTTACATAATTTACATATTTACAATGACTGTTTATGTTAAACTGCTGCAGTGTTGTTCAGAGCTGAGACAGGGATTGCGTTTATGAACACTGGGGTGATGGTGGCTTCTTTCATTTTTATTAAGAAAAAAATGTCATGTATGTTCACAAACGACGTCACCACTTCCTAAACCATAGAGGCTTCCGAGTAATCTGTGACGTCACTTAAGGACAAGTCACAGGTGTGACTGTGAATACAGCCGTCAGAGTAGGGGCAAAAGATTTGCCAAAAGTTCCCCAAAAATAAACACTTTATTATAAACATTTTAGAATTCCAATTGAACCGGCAAAATCAACGTTCTTAAAAGCTCCTGTTAAACAAATCACTTTTTAAACTGATAATGCCACAGGCGTTAACTGTGGGTTATTGGAGTTAATCATCTGAACATTAATAAAGTTTTACTGACTGAGGACTGAATATTAGGTATTAGCAGATAACATCTGATTGTCTGAGCCGCTCACCTAACCGCCTCACACCTGAACCTCAGATTAATGCGCCACAGTTTAACAGTCAGATTTTACATTTCCTTTAGAGTGCAAGTTAATGCAAACATTAAACAAAAATCTATAAAGGTCTACTCCCGAGAAAATCCTTTTACTATGAATGCTTTGTGTACCGGGATCGATACTGTAGTTAGCCATCGTGTTGCCTAGCAACAGCGCTCGTACTCCCTGGACTATATTGTGTGGCGGAAGAAGAATTTATTGTGAATATTGTTTGTTAATAAACACATTTATGAACTGAACACCGCTGTATTTTACTAGAATGATGTTAGCCGCTTCTGTGGAGCTTGTGTGATTGGTGTCTGACTCAAAAATCGACCTTAAATTATTTTCCGAGCCATTTATAGGAGTTCAGATCAGTAGTTCGGGCTGATATGTTTATTGACTCTGTCTCTCATTGGCTGAAAGGACTTTATGATGCGGAAGCTGCTGCAAATGGGCGAATAAATCTCACAGGGTTCAGGACGTTTGGCCTAAGCCCCGCCTCTTTAAATGACTGGCCCCGCCCATGAGCACAGCACTTAAAGTGGAACGCAAAGTCAACTTGGCACTTGAAAGTAAGTGCTTGACTAATTTAGGTGGACTGGAAGGATAAAGGGCTGTCGGTGTGTTAGAGTAGACGTTTTGGTCCCTCTTCTACAGGGAAGGTTAATAAACTTACCTCTCTGCGCCCGATACTCCTGCGAACTCTTGCCCCGACTCCTTCTGACTGCTCCACGCTCAAAACAACCACCCCGACTTTCCTCGTCTTCATTCTGCTCAGTTTGTCCTCATTAAGCTCTTGTGTCTCTTCTTAAACACCTGTGATGTTACGCTGTTTACAAACTACACTGAGGCGCTTCTCTGTTTACGTTGTTGCAGCTTGATGCTGATTGGCTACCGGCACCGCAGGAGATGATCCGATTGGCTACCAAAGTCATGTGGGCGTTTAAAGGGACAGACCAGGTCAGGATGACTCGTGAATCAATGAGTCAGACCGACAGCAGGGAGTCAATTCAGGCGAAGCAGGTTCACCACATGTCCACTTTGTCCACATTCAGAAATTAATAGTCAAACAAGAGCAGTGATGTGTAATAACCCTTCTGCTGGACCTTTACGAGACTTATACCTATACATATATAAATATTCTTTTATTTTATTATATACCTAATTATTATCTTCTCAGTTTGTACATGCTGCTGCTGGAACCTTAATTTCCCTGAGGGAACTTTCATTGATCCCCTGTGAGGGTTCCCTCAGGGAAATTAAGGAATAGGTAATAGTAATAAAACACTCAGAGCCCGTGACCACATGGAGCCCACCTAGCCCAGGTGAAATCTACATGACCATGTTGGCTGGAGCATGACAGAAGAAGGCAAGTACTGTTGATGTGATGGTTGACATCCTTTGCCCAGTCTTCCAAACTTAATGATTTACATCTACAAACAGAATTTAATATAAGGCAAAATCCACAGTAAAGTAAAATACAATGGTTTTTAAGTGATCATTCAGCTGAAATCTTCTAAAATGCAGGCTGTTGACCATGATTTGGAAAGTTTTGTGGACTGATGTTTCAGAAATGGAACTCTGTCATCTGACAGTGACAGATGCTTAAACAGGCATTTTCATGTATAAAAGCTGGCCATTGACCAGTTATAGACAGTTTTATTGCAGGCATTAATGCTTAAAGTGATACAACCAGCTATTCAGTTCTTTTTCATGTGGATCATGTAGGTGCTGTAAAATGTTTTTCCTTCAATAAATGAAATGTTAATAATCATGGGTAAATTATTCCATGACATCCCAAAAATCAGAAAATGTGAAGTAATTTCAGTGTTTCATGATTTCATCTCTTTAAACATGACAAATGTTGACAATTTTCAATTTTCTTTAGCATTTTGATAAGCATACCTTCTGAACCATGGCCAACCTGACAAAGCTCACCAAATAGCAGGACCAAGTTGGTTGACCAGCATGACTAGGCTTACTCACCAGCATACACAGTCTCATCATTATGACCACCTTGATAAAATAGAAAACAGAGAAGCCTCTGACTGCCTGCTTTCTATACTGCTCACTCCTCACTAAACTCCTATGCCTTTTTCAAACATGCTGAGTGAATAGGAGACCTGCTGGTACTGGAGAGGATGTAGACTTAGACTTAGATTTCTATTTCTCCTATGTATTCTTGTGTTTTCATAAATGGCAATATTTTCAAAATATTTGGATTTGTTTTATTTATTAATTTGCATCAAAATACATTTAGATTAACAGTGTGATTCTGAACATAGGTGTGTATAGGTGGGCATCATAACCACATAAGCCCATGCATGTGTGATAGGTACTCTTCAGTCTTTACCACTTTTGCAGCTTCTGTTTGCTCTTCCTCACCACAGTGTTCTCTTATGATATCTTTGGCAATACGCAAACCCGCAGCCTGACCTCCTGCAAGATTCACAGCATGGGGTCCTATCTGGACATGAGTGGGACATAAATGATTATAATGTGCAGTTTATAATACACATGTGGAAGTGACTATAATGAGCTTATTGGGTAGACAATAGAAAACAAGATGTAAAAGATCTATGTAACATTTTGTTAAGGAAAGATGTGAGGTCTTTCCCAGTTGTTTTATAACAAATTATCACCTGAAGTGCTGCATATTGTCCCATTAAGTAGACGGGGCATCCCGGAGCCCACTGCAGAGATTCTGAAATACATGGCCAACCTTCAAGCACCTGAAACAAGTCAAAAGGAACATTAAATACTGAAGTTGAAAGGTGAGGAAAAACTTGCCTGAGACATGTTAATCTTTAGAACCCCTGGCTAACTGTAAATTCATTTTCATTTGAAATGTGAAAATTAATACAATTTAAATATTTGTGTTTTTTCTTTTTTCTTTTTTATTTTTTGCTTAAAACAACTAAATAACAGTTTATATGTCAGAAATAATCTTGTTGACAATTGATCATCCGTAGTGTTTTTGAGCTGAAAATGTGATTATTTTGAGCAGTTATTTGTAATGATTATAATTATATTAAATTGAAAAAAGTTGAGTAAAAAAGAAACCTCAATGTCCTTTATTATTTTTGTTTTTTTTATTATTTTTGAATGTATGTATGTATGAGTATTATCCCTTCTCAGGACTTTTATTTTGAATTATAAATGTATTATTTCGCTCTGTAACCCAATATTATGGTCTATGACATCATTAGCCCTGCCCCCTCTCACTGGTCAGTTGGAGTCTGAATGCAGGTGGAACATGTACACGAAGGGTAGACAAAAACCTCTGCATTAATGGTTCCAATGAGCACAGTGACCTCCATCATCTGTATAATGAATTAGTTTGGAACCACCAGGACTCTTCAGAGTGAGGACCTTAGTCAGGGAGATGACCAAGAACCCAATGGATTTTTAAAGTGAATGTGAAGCATCATGTCTGGAGGAAACCAGGAACTATAGCCAATACACCTAGAAAATATTATTCCTAGAATGAAGCATGGTGGTGGCAGCATCATGCTGTGAGCATGTTTTTCTGCAGCAGGAACTGGAAGACTAGTGAGAATTGAGATAAAGATGACCGCAGCGATAAACAGAGACATCCTTGATGATAATCTGCTCTGGAACTCAGGCGGTGACAAAGGCTTATCTTCCAACAGGACAACAACTCTAAGCACATCACCAAGGAGTGGCTTTGGAAGAGCTCTATGAATGTCCTAGATTGGCCCAGCCAGAGCCCAGATTTGAACCCAGTAGAACATCTCAAAGGTATCTAAAAATGTACACAAACGCTCCCCATCCAGTTGATGGAGCTTGAGAGGTTCTGCAAAGAAGATTGGGAGAAACTTCCATTCAGAAATGTAGCATTATACTCAAAACGACTCAAGGTTGTATTTGCTGCCAAAGTTGCTTCAACAAAGTATTCAGCAAAGGCTTGAAAACTCGTACGTTATACTTTTGTGTTTCTTTTTTTTACCATATTTGCAAAGACCTCAAACAAATGTTTCTCACTTTGTCATTGTGGGGTATCGTGTGTAGAATGTGGAAGGAAACAATGAATTGAATTCATTTTGGAATAGAGCTGTAACACAAAATGTGCAAGAAAATGAAGTGATGTAAAGTGCTTCCAGATGCACTGTGTATGTATCATATTTGTAGGTTAGTCTGAATATGAGTTATGAAACCAAGAAAATGGAATGAAACTGTGTAAACCACTTTAAAGTGTTGTGCAAAGTTATGGTTCACCTGAATAGGGAATTCCTTCATGACATTGGAGAGTAAGGGGTCTTGGTAAACATCCAACTTGCAGCCTGTTGCAAGCCAGATTCTGTCCCCACTCCACTTTTCACCATCACTTAGAGAGGCCTTCCAACTCTGAGTGTCATAGCACCATTTTGCCTCTGTCACCTGCAGTCAGAGACAAGGGGCTGTTCTAAGAAAGCTGAATCATTTCAAGATGGACAAAGCTATATATTTTATATAGACAATTCAGTTTAATGAGATGTAACAGTTATTTTTATGGAAGAGTAAAAATCTACACAGCTTAATATACACTGCTTAATTTCCAGCAAAACACAGTTTAGCATGTTCTGGATGCTGGTATGCTGGTCCACCAGCACTAGACCAGTATAATCCTTAACCAGTCTAAACCAGCTTTTATTGTTTTTTAGGGTTGTATAAAAATGTCCATATAAGAAACTCCTAAGAAAGAGGTGGCAGCTTAGTTTGACCAGCAGAGGGGGCTGCTGTTGTTGGTTAACCCCTTGTACCCCTCTGCTTACCTAGTTTTAGAGAATACTGCTGTGTATAACTTGACCAGAAGCTAGGAAGTCAATTGACACACTTTTTCCAAGCTACCATGTATGGAACTCCATTCCCACTAGTTGAAGGAAATAAAGGGTCATACTAATGAGATGCAAAATCATTATTATGAGATAGTAAATCATAATAATGATATACTAGGTTATTTTTATGAAACATTTGGTCATATTAATGAAAAGTGACAATAAAGATATAACAGGTCATAAAAATGAGATATTTAGTCAAAATAATGAGACTGTAATTAGAACGTATGATGGTATAGTACGTTGTAATAAGAGATACTAAGTCACAATTATGAGTATCTTAGTATCTCATTATAATGACCTAGTATGTCTTTGACCATTTTTTCTCCAAGCAGTGGAAATGTGCTTCCAGAACTATGCAATGTACAAACAGTGAAAAATTTGCCACTTCTTCAGCCATCCATATATAACATGTGGCATTTGTGGATAGCAGTAAGGAGAGGAACGTGAGAAGGAAAATTAAAGTAAAAAAGACTTAAGCGAGAAGAGTGAAAAAAGTGGAAAATTGATGAAAGAGAATAAAAAATACAGCGGTTCCCCCTTTTTCATTTCATAGAGCAAAACAGTGGATGTTTTGATATATTGACTGCCAAGTTGGAAATGTGCCCATTTTTCATTTCAGAGATCAGGTCATCTTTACAGAGTAAACCAGCTCTCACTCTGAAGCTGGATTATTGCTTTAGCGGCCAGTGCAAAAATCGTCCCCTCAGAGCTGTAAGGTTCTATCTACAGTTTTGAGATATTAAGATTTAAGGTCTAGTGGTGACATTAACATACATGGAACTTAATATATACTTAATATACTTGTATAATCTCTCTCTCTCTCTCTCTCTCTCTCTCTCTCTCTCTCTCTCTATATATATATATATATATATATATATATATATATATATATATATACATATATACATTTCACTTTACCAACTTAGAATATTTTGTGCAGATGCATCACATATGCATTGTAATATAATATAGTAAAAAAGAGGACGGGTATTTTACAAGGCACAGAATGCAAATACCAAAACTTTGACATTTTAACATGCATATTTTCAGTAATAGTGTGTTGTGTAATTATTGTGTGTAATTTTATATTGTACTGTTTGTTTTACCAGATCACTTTTTCTATACCCTGCCTTTAAAAAAAGAAAAAAAGGAAAGAAAACTGTTTGAAATTGACTCCACTGACTCCATCATTTGCAAATGTGATGCAAATGGGACCAGCTGATTCAGCACTACAAGTAAACAATTCAGGACTATTTTAATATTAATACCTAAGTTAATACTGACTTCTAACTGCCATCTACAGGCAAAATACTGTCACTGGGAGCTCCTTTAGCATTTAAACTGGGATTTAATTCAGTTAGAAACAAGCAAATGTGGCATTTAACTGCCCACACAGTGCAGATCTCTGGTTCTAAGAGTTAAACAATTCTTAATGAGATATTTAACCAACTTTAGCACAGCTCCTTAAATATATACATAAAATTTCAATATGTATAAAGTGAGTAAGCTTTTGCAAGGCAACTGGCCTTAATTTCATACTTATTTCATAGTTTTTTTTTATCATTTCCTCCTCACAGCTAGAGAGCAGTACAGAAAAGGTTCTGCTCTTCTGGTTGTGAGATGCCACCATGGCATACTGTTACTTAGTGATACATTTTTGAGCAGATGAGATACCTGGCAGTATGCTCTGACCAGCAGCTGGCCTGACCGTATGAAAGGCTGTAGGTGTGCATATGCCTCTGGGGTCACTGCTCCTCCTTTGCGTGCCTGTTTGATCATTGCAAGCCTCCTGTGCAGGCTTCTCTCGTTGTAGAACTGCCGCAGGTAGGCCAGGCCATCTAACTTGATACCATGCTCTACATGGGAATAGCGGCCTATCAGACTTTCCACATCTCCAACATCAAATTGCTTCAGCTGCAGAGAGAGAGAAGCCATTAAATGTCCTGTACAGATGAGTAAAAAAGGGAATAATTATATGGAGCACTGTATTTTTACTGGATGCACAAATCCAGGTCTAGTGGATCCAGAGTCCAGCATAGTTTGGTGACTCTTTAGTTTATGAGACATAACCAAACATCCAGCTTCTTCACCGATTACTAATAAATATCCAAATTACATTAATAGATGTAATCTGTAATCGAACAACTAGCATAGATGCAAATGTTTGTGTCCCTAATGCATGGGTACTTTTAGTTGCCTTACATTGTTTTCACTTCATGCCTACAAAATTTTAGTTAGCAAGCCTAGTCTTTTTCCCGATAGATGGGATTTCATGTATGGATTATGATAACATGAATCAGCATGTTGTGGGTTTTTATGTTTGACTTATTTGTGTTCACTCAGGTGTTCACCTATAAGTGATATTACACTAATTACATTAAAGTGAAAATGCATGAATGGAACAAAGCAATCGCCTGATCCTTTTTCTTTCCAACTCTGGTTTGTCCCAGTTTGCATTCTTTTGTCTGCCTGCTTTGACCGTGATTATTGCCTTATTCCAATTAAAGCCTCATTTTGTTAATCTGTGTTCGCTAACATCTGTCCAGCCTGGATAGATATAAGTAAATTTCTACACACCTGTAAATGTTTGCGCAGGACCCAAGTCACATGACTTGCACCTTGCTGCAAAGCCATGGAAATGATATGTGCACTGGTAAGGCCTCCACCAATAACCATCACTCTCTGGGCCAAACAGCAGACATGAGGAGGACCTGGGACAAACCATTCAAAAACAGGTTAGTCAGGACCTCCTTCTAATAAAAAACAATAGATTTAAATTTATAGATGCCTGGATTCTTATTGGAATGGCTGGGAAAGGTGTTTAAGAATGAATAACATTCTGTAGAAAAACTCAAATAAATATTTCTCCACTGAAATGCTGAGCCTTTTTTAAAATGTTCTCAGTGTTCCCAGTCCGGACCTGCCCACACCATAGTTTTTTCTCATAAACAAGCTCTCAGAAAGCCTGGAAGAGTTGAGAGCTTCAATTGGGCATCCTTACATGCAGGCCCACCTGTGAAGGGAGTGCCCATGACTTTCTGTTGAGAGAAGAGGTGCATCAGCTCCACTGTGTGCTGTAGTCTCTCTTCTGGGTAGCTCTCTGTGATGGCTGCCACCCATGATGGGATATTTGCCATCTGCGCCCTGGTGGGTCCTGTTGCCATCACAACCCTTTTGGCATCAATGGTGTCGCCGGTGTCAAGAGTCACTCGAAAGAAGTCTACTTTCTTTTGCTTCTCGTGGGGAAATGGAGTGATTCTGTCCACAGTGCCTTTGATCATGACATGATCCAGTTTGTACCTGCGCACCTGTTTGAGGTAGTGCTAAACAATACTTAATGCATAAAAGTAAGTGTTCAATATGGTTAATACTCGAAAAGCAAAAGGTGTCAGTTACCATTCACAGAAGCCAATGCCATTGAAAAGAGCTTCCATGACAGGGTCAGTAATGTAAAAGAATCAGTGATGCCACAGAAACTTTCAGTTCCAGATACACAATGTGCTGAACTGAGCCTGTATCCCATTCCATGAGTGATCCCACTTCATGCTCTATGTTCAGATTCATTCAGTAAGTAGCCAGCTAGTCATTCAGTAAGTAGCCTTTAAAGTTTATAGCTGCATCATGCCATATACATAAGGTCATTTCTCAATGCCACGCCAATCCCAGACCTGTTCTTTGAAGAAGTCCACGCTGAGCTGAGTTCCCGGCAGGCTAAAGTAGAGGCTTTTCTGCAGGCCTGCAGCAGCACTCAGGAGCTTTTTGTCTCGCTTCCCCAGGCGGTTATCATTAAAGAAGGCATTTTTATCCTGAATGTAGATCCTCTCAGGGAGACAGTGAAGCTCTGCTGCACGATCCTCCACCACTACAAACTCCTGCAAGGCTTTCTGGCATTGCACATGAACACAGACCTCATAGAGTCATTTCTAGCTTAACCAATGACTTATGGTATTGTATGCAGTTTGATTAAGATTAGTTTATAAGCACTCACTTTGACATTACCTTATTGAGAGGATCAGTGTGGACCAGGGTATGTGAGCGAAGGTGTGGGATACTGAGGGCAGTGAACTGGCTTTCCCACAGAGAAGCCCATTCTCCATATGAGTCCACTACTTTGAAGTGAAGAGGAGGACAGGGAGGAGATGTAGAGTGTTTGTGCACCTCTAAGACTGTTGCTGTTGAAGAATGACACAAAACAGAAGGTCTAAAAGAAAGAAAATCTTAAGACAGCAAAGCATTCAAATTTAGAATAGTTCTGCTTTTGATACAGTGGCATGCAAAAGTTTGAGGACCCCTGCTCAAAATGACTGTGGCTGTGAACAGTTAAAAAGTTAACAAGTTGAAGATGAAATTATCTCCAAATGGCATGAATTTAAAACACACTTATCAACATTTTAAGCAAGTGAATTATTTTGTTTTTGTACAATTTTAGAGTGAAAAGTAAAGGATGTTGCAAAAAAGAGGGAAAAAAGATTCAATGAAATTCCAGCTAATCCTGGAAGTAAATATAACACCATCTGTTAAAAAGCTGAGGATGAAAAGAGGATGGCTTCTACAAATGGATACTGATCCTAAACACAGCTCAAAATCTACAACTGAAAGGGCACAAGGTGAAGGTTTCAGACATCAAAAGGGCAGTGCATGCAAGACGGGCCAGGAATGTCACAGAACTGGAAGATCCCTGCAAGGAAGAATGAATGAAAACCCCTCATAAACTGAAAGACACTTGACAACAAAAAGTGTTTACAAGCTGTGATGCAGGTGAAAGGGGACGCTACTAGGTACTCACTATGCAGAGTGCCCAAAGTTTTGCTCCAGACCCTTTTCCTTTTTTGCTATATTTACAGTGTAAAAGATGAAAAAACTTTATGGTTTTTGGAGATTGTTTCATCTTCAACTTGCTGAACTGATCATAGTAACAGTCATTTTGACAATGGGAGCCCAAACTTTTGCATGCCACTCACTATAGTGAATGGAACAATTTAATAGATGAAGTAAGGTGTTTTTTTATCAGTGATAACTGCATTTGGGATAGTCAGCATACATCCAATTATAATAAGGGTGACTGTACAAGGCTGAGGCCTGTGTAGTGAAAAACATGCCGGAAGGTCGCTTCTTGCTCCTGGGTCTCCCAGGATTGGATCTTCTCTTGCTGAGCTGAATTCCATGGAGAATGTCTGTACTAGAGGAGCTCGCACTCTGCTGAGGGTTTGAGAGCAGTGTAGCCAGAATCAGAGCATGAGGTCCTCCTCCTACTATCAGTACATCCAGCATCTCAGGGAGAGAAAGACATAATATTTCATTAGATAATCATCAAATAATTAGAGGTGTGTTAAAATCAGTGGTATTAAAATGCTTAATTTGTTCTGTAATTCCTTTTACTAATGCATTTGGTCTGACAGACATATTTCGTTCTAAAATTTGATTGTCAGACCAAATGCATTTCTAATAAACCACAGTAGGTGGTACAGCTTGGGATTGTCAGCGCTGATGGATGACCTAAGCAGAGTGTTTATTTTCTTGTATTGCATAACATATACTATCTTACTACAAGCATCAGCGAGTAATCCAGTTAAAATTCACTAATTTCTAACTGAATTAAATCCCAGTTTAAAAAGAGCTTCCAGTGCATGTTTACTGCTCTGTCCACACATGCAGACTATGCAGGACAAATGATGTCTCTGACCCAGATATTGGGTAATAGAAGAAAATGAGAGGGATGGCTGTTTGCTGTCTTGTTACTCACACAGTGTTCAAATTTCAGAATAAATGTCCTGAAAAGGGATAACACTGACATACATAAAGAACAAAAATAATAAAGGACATTCAGGTTTTTTTAATTATATTATTAGGACCAC
Organism: Acestrorhynchus altus; assembly: GCA_034509495.1. Classification (NCBI taxonomy): domain Eukaryota; kingdom Metazoa; phylum Chordata; class Actinopteri; order Characiformes; family Acestrorhynchidae; genus Acestrorhynchus; species Acestrorhynchus altus. Next base: position 15,418,711 of record CM067523.1, on the reverse strand, counting down.
TGTCAAGTATTTTGAACAACTTATTACTGGAAATATCCAAGTCAAGCTATTCATTACAAATAATTCATCAAAACTATTGCATTTTCAGCTCAAAAACAAAGTTTGAGCTGTAGAGTGTTATCTAGTCATTATAAGCCAAAAAAAAACAAACACATGCACACCAAACACGTAGGCTCTAAGTAAACATGGTTTTGATTTAATAAAATCTGTTAATATTTATTATTAAAATTAAAATTATATTATTAAAAAATAAATCATGTAATATTACATTAGCCTAGCCTAACTTTTCTAATTTTTTGGCAAATATAAGTATGTCAAATAAAAAAAATGTCCTAGGGTTCTAAAGGTTAAACTGCAGCATTTCTCATTAAACCAATCCAAAAGAAATACAGAAATAATACAGAAGTTTAGAAGACTGTTCAACATTAAGCATTCTTAAATGTATACTGTACAGTGCTCATTGTTTAAGACTGCAGAATGTGTTCTGAATGAACTCATTTGAATCTAGAATCTGAATCTAGAATCTTTAGAACATTTTATTCTGTAAAAGTGTACAAAAGCATACATTTTAATGACTTTGCTGAAGGTCAGAAGAGATTGGGCTGTACCTGGTCAGAGAGATGTTCTCACAGTTCCCACAGCTCTTTCAAGAGGACAGTTTGAAAACAGTGTGACAGTCGTGTAACTCTATCTGTTCTGGGTTTTGGGATTCATTGGACTCTGATTGGTTCCCACGGCTCCATGTCAGTGTTAAAAATACCCATGCCATACAGCAGAAAGACAGTTTAGCTCTTCACACACACACACACACACACACACACACACACACACACACACACACACACACACAATCTAACAAAAGATCAATCACATGTGTCTATCCACATGGTACTATGTAGTATGAATATATTTAATAGTAATTTAAAATTTGATTGATTTTGATGTAATAAAAGAGTTTACTTCTGAAAACTATGAGTAATAATTAAACTGTATATGTGATTGGGTTTTCTTATATTTCCCCAACCAAATGTATACTACAGTCAGTAGTTTCACAAAAAGTAATTTCCCATTTCTGGTGAGTGCCATGCAAAGTTTCTGTTTCACCATGCTCAGCAGCTCTGTGAAATGTTCATTGTCTTCTCGTGAACTGTAGAAGAATGCAAGTGTACAAAGCAGGATTTTACTCACACACACCAAACAATGATAATATTCTAGTCTTAACGCTTTTGTAGGAAGGATTGTTCTCTGACCTGGGGGGTAAACAGAGGTTCTGCTATGTCTGCCAACTAAATCTGCCAGCTTTTTTTAGGATGCCATGTCTGTTTTTATGTCATATGGGAACATTTGGCATTTGTCCATGAAAGAATAAAGAAAAGGTACATATCACAAATATGTGATATTATGTAAAGTACTATTGTTATTATTTTTTAAAAATCCCACAGCTTGGTTCACCAAAGATTTATGAGTCACCATCAGTGACAACGTTGTTGCTACAATGCCTATAACAAAGTAAGGTTTGAGAATGGGATCTTTTGCACTCACATTCATCACATATCATTCACATTTATTACACATCGTGATATTATAAATAACAACATCAATGAGACTGTAAGTAGAACAGAAAGCTTGCTGAGAAAAAAAATTGAGTGTGATAGAAAATAGAAAGTGAATTTCCTGAAGGAGTGCCAGTGTGATTGCTGCTCAGCAGTGCTGTTGTAATAAAGGAGTTGGTTGATAAGATGGTGCAGGGTGTTTGCTAAACTGTTGCTAAGGGGTTGCTATGATGTAGGCATTGGTTTTGAAGGTGTTGCCAGGTGATTGTGGAGATGTTGCAATTCTGTAGCTATTAGTTACTAAGGTGTTGCTGATGTGTTACTATACTGTAGCTGGTAGTTCTTGAAGTGTTGTTGGGTGGTTGCTGAGGTGTTGCTATACTGTAGCTGTCAATAGCTAACATTTTGTTTGGTGATTGTTTATATGGAGAGATAGATAGAAAGATGCTGAGATTAGATAGATGATAGATCGATAGATCAACTGAGAAATGGATAGATGGATACAATGAAACTGTATACAGATAGGAAGTTGGCAAGATAGATGAAAAGAAATTTGTTGAGGTAGATTGAATTTGGAAGCAGCAGACAACTACACACAAAGTATGCTTATAGGACTGGAGAAGGTCATCCAGGACTGCAGTGACAATCCATATCTGGGCATACAGAAATACACACATTCACACACATGCATACATACATACAGTACAGGCCAAAAGTTTGGACACACCTTCTCATTCTGAGTTTTCTGTATTTTCATGACTATCTACATTGTAGATTCACACTGAAGGCATCAGAACTATGAATGAGCACATGTGCAGTTATGAACTTAACAAAAAAAGGTGAATTAACTGAAAACGTTTTATATTCTAGTTTCTTCAAAATAGCCACCACTTGCTCTGATTACTGCTTTGCACACTCTTGGAATTCTCTCAATGAGCTCAAGAAGTAGTCACCTGAAATGGTTTTCCAAAAGTCTTGAAGGAGTTCCCAGAGGTGGCTCATTGAGAGAATGCCAAGAGTGTGCAAAGCAGTAATCAGAGCAAAGGGTGGCTATTTTGAAGAACTTTTGGCCTGTACTGTACATACATACACACACACCAGGACAATTTATTATAAAATTTAAAATACCCAATTCACCTGATCTTCATACTTTTGATAATAATGCTATGTTAAAATCTGCACTTTGCAAACTGTAGCATGCTGGTATTCTTAGCTTCATATCTCAGGATTAGAGAAACAGACATGCTATACATATCACAGCAAACAAGTAAACAAGCAAACAATATGTCATTCCCAAGATGAATTGACGCTGTATTGGCTCCAAAAGGAGGCCCTAGTTCACCATACTAATAAATTATTGTGGTCTTTCAGTTTCATTGTACAACCCCTGTAAATCCCAGTTCAAATGCCAAAGGAGCTTCTGGTCTGTCCACGTGTACATGCTCAACTTGCATACAGACTCTGACTGATCAGCAAGAGGTGGCAAGACTAATGACATCACTGACCCAGATATTAGGTTATATTATTATTATTTTTATTCTTTATTTTATTGTCAGGTCATTTAAAGGAATTATTACAAGTTGTCAGTCTAATCATTACTTCAACACTTTTCAACTCATCAAAATTCTTCCATTTCCAGCTCAAAAATACTCTGGGTAATCAAGGTCCAACAGGTTTCTTGAGATTTAAAGTGTTATTTCATCTTTATAAGCAAAAAGTAACTTAGGATTTCCTGTAAATAACAATATCTGATGTGTATTTTGGTGAATAAAAGTATATCAGATTGCAAAAACATGCACAGGTAAAGAAGATAACACTTGTGCAACATTTATTGCAATTTAAAAGCATAATAAGAATGCTCTCAATAAGAATGCCAAAGACCAAAATCAGCAATTATTTGGCACACAGGAGAATCGAGGCATTCCCAACACTAGGTCTATTTTTTGTTTTGTTTTGTTTGTTTTTGTAAGTCAGAGAAGAATTTACTGAATTTATTTTTTGCATCTTCATTTTCTTGTTCACAACCTCTTGTGCCTCTGCCACCTATTTCTTTGATGTACTTATGTAGGTTCTGGTTTTACACAAAGGAAGTTTGTGTTTCTTCTGAATGGTGTCATGGCCATGCAAATCCATTAAGCAAACAGTGTTCTGCAGCCACACTGAATCCTTTGTGAACTTGCACCTTCTTTTAATAGATATCAGGAAACTGCTTTAGCTGCTAGTTTATTTCAGGACAGAAGAGGCCAAGTTCTCTGATCGTTGCTCTGCACAGGTATGTCATTTACTCTAATAAAACTACCACTATTGAAGGTTGTGTTGCTTATGTAATACTGTTGCATTCGTCTTGTTCCTTACTCTATAATAATGAATATGGTGTGTTTTGTGATCAGGACGTTTGATCAGGCCTGAGTAAACCTGAGTTTACTCAGGTTTGTAAGCTATATATGCCAGCTGTTTAGAGGAAGTTGATTTTTCATAAGTACATGTCATAAAGAAATCATTCTCTATGAAAAATATTAAACTGTTCATTTGGCCAGATGAGTGAGGAGAGGGTCATTAAGGAGGGCATCCTGCTGAAGATGTCTCAGCAGAAGAAGAAAATCTCACGCAAGAACTATAAAGAACGGCTCTTCATTCTGACCAACCAGGCTCTGAGTTACTACGAACATGAAAAAGGGGTATGGCTT